>OOFJ01108985.1:0-12770 GCA_900323375.1 Benthosema glaciale
CACACGGCGGGTTCTCCGGTCCGGTATTCCACTCAACTATTTCCAGAAGCATAATTTTAACACCATAGATTTCACTGTATAGTGTATGAATAAGTTCTCTGCTGCGTTTCCAATTGCTGCGGATGACTGCACAGTGTGAAGGTAAACCGCAGCAGATTAAATGTCCAACAATCGCAATTTCTCCGCCCATTCGCATCGAGTCTACCGAAGTTTTAGGTGGGAAGGTGACTTTAGTTTCAGTCACCTTTTAGTCACCTGGAATGTTTTAGTGTTAGTCTAGTTTTAGTCAACCGAATGTCATAAGATTTTAGTTGACTAAATCTGCAGTTGATTTAGTCGACTAAAATGCATTTTGTCGGGCCTTGATGCCGTCATAATGACAGATTTTTCACTTGCTGATAAGAGCGTCGTTAGTTGCATATGTTAGTGTTGGGACGTCCTCGTGGCCGGTGCCCGTGTGTGTGGGTTCCCGCAGCACTAGTTGTCTGGCTGGCAGCTCTTTGGCAGTGTCCTGCTAGTCCCGTTCTACTGGCTGCTATTTTCTGGCTCACCCTCGGCATTCCCTCATACAGGGTATTGTTGGTAACAAAATGTACACTCCTGCTGTTGTTGTTGTTGTTAAGTACTGCACGCAGCATTCTGGTGTTGCACCCATCTAGAGAATTCTGCAGGGTTGGCTTCAGGGTTCAGCATTCATAGCCGTATAGGAGAAGTGTGTGTGTGTGTGTGTGTGTGTGTGTGTGTGTGTGCGTGCGTGCGTGCGTGCGTGCGTGCGTGCGTGCGTTAGGCTGCACAACAGTGACTCTTGGTTGTGAAACCAACCAAATGCAATTTGCATGCAAAGACGGACAGACACACATAGCTCCTTAATGGAGTGGTTGCACCACTCAAAAACCTCACTTGTGTGAAGTGAGGGGCGCTATTATCATCATACATCATCGTAAAATCACATTCCGTGCTCATCCACTTCTTCACTTTTCTGCCCTCACGTTTATCTTCAATATGTACTATGCTCAGCCAATCAAATCATCGCTATGGGGTGATCAGCCAATCACAAGCCAGTGTTTGTGTTCACACAAACCCGGAAAGCTGGGCATAGGAGGAGCTAGCGCCCCTCAAAAAGATATAATTCGGGTCTATTTGTACGCTCTCCGAGTTGCAGACCCGTAAGGGTTCATTGGTCCCCTGGTTTGGTGGTTTGGGCATTGGCGGAAGTCAAAGAAGTATATCTAGGGTTTTAAAGGGTTTTAAAAATGTTTTAAAAAATCCTCAGATCTGTGATATGTCAGGAATGAGAAAAGCCTTACTTCTGGCCTGCTTATGATTCCACTCGGATGCAATAGTCCTTCAATTCCCTGATTATCACACTCGCACAGCTATTTGATATCTCATCTGGTCTTACGTTCAGACACTCTGCTTCGATTTTCACCAGAAGACCAAAGCATTTCAGGGCCTGTTTTACCTTGTTATTTTACTCTGTGGCTGTGGCTGTTTCAAAACACCTCTTAGATGTTGAAACATTTAACAGTACAGTACGTTTGGCCTTCTAGATCTGCTATTTTCGATATTCGTCATAGAAAGACGTGTACAGGGCATTCGTTCTAAATGTGTACCAGGGGGTCCCTAGCCTCATATATAATAAATATATATCATTATTACTGGAATTGTGATGTGACGTGTTTTATTTTCATGCCTTCACAGGTAGTTCTGGTTATAATGGTTATAATGGCAACGGAAAACGGTCACAGAATTCCTAAGTAAATGTTACTTATAGTTACCAGAAGCAGAGGTGGAAACCTCTGCTTCTGCTTCATTTCTGCATAACCTCAGTGTCAGGCAAAAACATATTATCTCCATATTCTACGTGTTTTTGTGTTTTACCCTAACCTGATCGCAAAAGTATCACAATGTGCAGATCTACAAGTTCGGAATACAGCCGCAAAGCAACATGTTTTGAGCTTGTCGATCTGCTACTTTTGCTTTTTTTTTTTTTTTTAATCTCATTTTGGACATATAGGGCTCCATTTTCGTCACGGCTAAACCCCTTATCCCTAAACTTCTTTGCCTTTTTTACTATTTTGAAAAACATTTTTGAATAGTTCAACTAGCCAATCTACATTGACACGTTGTGGGCTTGTAGACTGGACATTTAACTATTCAAAAATGTTCTTTAAACTAGTAAAAAAAAGGCAAAGAAGTTTAGGGATAAGGGGTTTAGCAGTGACGAAAATGGAGCCCATACTGTATGAGGTTTCCCCCCGACGGAGACATTCTAATGGTTATAAATGGAAACATAAAGCGATCACAGAACTTCACAGGTACTTAGTTACTTTTCACCTCTGCTGCTGGGTCATTTCTGCATAAGTGATGGTGAGCAGATGGCATGGTGGTGTGTGCAGACATCTCTGGAGAGGCTTAATTAAAGATGGAGTGTCGTGTTTTTATTTTATTTTTTTACCCTAAAACATGATGATCATCAGGTATTATTATGCCTGGTTTGGGGTCTGAACTGAACTGTCTGAAGCCGCACCCACACCTGTATGATAAAGGGGGAGGGGTTAGGGGAGGGGATGATATTTTTGATGTGACTATATCACTGTTTGACTGTCAAGGTTTCAGCCTCCAGGTAGAATAAATGCAAAGGGAAGACATCATTGCACATAAGAACCACACCAAGGGGTCTCATGAAGTACTGTCACCTACAAACTCCAAACACGGTGCGAAGCGACACGTTTTGAGCTTGAAGATTCATGAATACTTTTGAATTTGAATCCTAAAAAAAGTAATAGTTAGAAAGATGTGAGGTTTCCACCCATGGCCCACACTGACTGTCATTACACTAAACATCATGTAAGCAATGGGTATTGTCACGGGGCAACCCGCGCCATATACAAATACACATGAAACTGCTTCCTATATCAACAGGACTATTGTTTTAAAGTTGTTTATTGAGAACCATCACTGAGTGTTTGCCAGTTATGATTTGCCTCTCCTGCACTGCTGGTGGCACTTCCCTTCAGTAGGAAGGGGCCAAGTGCTAGGCAGGAGAGGGGTGTTCCTTATACTTGGAGTATTTGTCATTGTAGTTTTCATGCCTATTTATATTTGTTTAATTGTAACACATCTGTAGTATGTTTAGGTTACTTTTTACAAATGGTTATTTATGAAAGTATTTATTATAGTATTTATTGAGAAATGGTTATTTATGAAAGTATTTATTATAGTATTTATTGAGAAATGGTTATTTATGAAAGTATTTATTATAGTATTTATTGAGAAATGGTTATTTATGAAAGTATTTATTGAGAAGTATGTGTTAATTAATGCTGCCTGTGGTAGGACAGCACTCCTATTTAAAGAAGGCTGCAGAGACAGGCTAGTCAGTTGGTTGTGGGCATTAACACGAAGAACAACTCTAAGGGAGAGCTACAGGGCCTTGTGTTAGCAAAGGCGTTGCCTGAAGCGAGCTCTCATCCCGTTTGGGTTCTGTTAAAGTGTTGCCTTATTTATTTATTTATCTGATATTTTCTTATTTTTGTTTAGTATTAAGTTTGTTCTTGAGAATGTTGTTATTGAACTGAACTGTTCAGTTCAATAACGGAGTTTAGGGAAAATAAAAATCCTTAAAAGCATTTCTGACTGTTCTTGGAGCCTTGGCCGTTGGGGCAACCTTACAGGTAGGAGAAATGTAAGATTTAACCAATCTTTCCAGACACAGTCCCCACAGTACACGCACACACGCACATACACACACACACAGAAACCCACACATGCACACAGAGGCAGGCACAGAGACACGCACACACACTACTAGTATGTAGTGACAAACAAGTTAATTGGTCACGTGTGCGATCGGACAATGACTTAAATCCTGTAAACAGACCGCAGTGTGAGCCGCAGTGCATTATCACTGCACATCCTTTTAGAGTAGCAGCAGCAATATGCATGAATGAATGGGAAATTTAATGTGGCCTATTATTGCGTGCAGCCTTTTGTGGGAACCTTCCTAACGGCGACTGCTTTGTGAGCTCCATAAAGATTCAAGGGGTGTAAGTCTGGACTTTTCCTTATCACTGTCTGACACACAGTGGCTGACAGTAGTGTCTTACCCAAACAGGCTGCAATGTGTCTCCGTGACTCGGCAAAAACCTTAGCGTCAGCTAAACAAAATCACAAGGGCTCCAAGAGCATGAACATGAATAGTGTGATCAGGAGAAATATAATTAGGGGTGCTCGCCTTGGGTGGCGCGGTGGTGGAGTACAGTAGTGGTTATACAGAGTATATACTGTAGATGCTTTGTGGAGGATCTGAATTATATATAATCATAATGAACCCGCGTTCTGGGGGAGGCTAATCTCTCAAGACAGATAGCCTATGGGGGGCGTTTTGTGTTATCCTTTTAGCACTATTGTATAACTGTACCTCTGTACTTTTTATGTGGTGCAACCACTTCATTAAGGAGCTATGTGTGTCCGTCCATGATCCGTCCGTCCCTGGCTGGCTGGCTGGCTGGCTGGGTCTGTCTGTCTGAACTTGTGGGGTCTACGAAACATGTGGGGCCTGGGGTAACTTGTGGGGTCTTGTGAGTCTGGAAGTTCCGGGGACCCCCCCCCAGGGACCCCCACACAGAGTTGCACCACTTACTTTCCACGGGTGTGATTTTTTTCCCTCCATCAATCAGCCAGCCAGCTTCGCCACTGAACACCACATAGAGTGATCTGTGTGGTTTTGTTCATACAAACTGCAAGCATGGTAAATTGATGTGACTAAACTAAAGATCAACATTGGGGGCCATATCATCGTCCCCGATCCAGCATCCCTTCTTGCCTGTGAATGTTTGTTTAACATCTGTGGCCTCCATCCAAGGACGTGAAAGCCTTTTCATTCAGTGCAGTAATAATGTGTTAAGACTATGACTTGTACAAATGTGGCCCGAACTTGCAATATAAATCCACACCAAAATTCAAGATAGTGTTGTGTTAGCCAAAGCCAAAGTTAATTCAACAACGTGTCGGGTACGACACACATTGTGAGCATGTGGATTATAAAATAAAAAAGGGGTTTAAGCTTCTATCAGTTGTAAATAAACACTTGATTGGTTGAAGTTACAGTTTCACAAGAGGGCTCCCTCAATCCATCAAGTCAGTGTGACCGAACGCCTCGCCTTCACTTGCCAGGTTATACTGTCAGCATGCAAACCTCATATATCCAAAACTGTTACGTTTCAGCAATAAATACTTAATACATTAAAAAGTAAATAATTTTGTCTTACGCTGTAGTACGACCAAGTAGAGCATTCATTTATGAAAGACAAAAAGTTAAGACATGAATTCGATGAATCCGGCGCCCTGCAGGCCAGGTGTATGCAATCAGTGCTGAAGTGTCAAGCTGCAGTGCTAAATGGTACACCTCAGTATATGTCTGCGCCCAGGGCACCCCTCCCTGGATTTGTCTATAGATAAATATAGTTTCCTTGGAATTTGCTGCCCGACAGACAGCAGTGATATCCATATTCATCCGGATTGCTTCCATGGATGCCCGCGAGGGCCCGGGATGTCACACTGTCAGCGCGCTAGCTTGTGATGCCTCTGATTCTATACAGGCTCTAGCCTTGTGTTCAATCAGTATTTATTCATTATTGCCTGAGGATTATATTAAGCTGCAATCCGACTCTGGGCTTTCTCCCGCAAGCAGGATTTCTACCGCCGAGCTTATGGACAGGGGGAGATACAACAGTATTACAATTTGAGCGTCATGATCGAAATACCTGTTAACAAGGAGGTCTGAATAGGGTCTGAATTTCTCACCAGAAGAGCAGGGAGACCACCAACCACCACGTTTGTGTTAGTTAGTTGTACTGTAGCATACGTACTCTACCTACAAATGTGTTAACATTAATGTTTTATTCACAAAGACAATGATGGATTCTCCCTCGCAAGGACACCTGCGGACGAGCCCTCCAGCTGTATCTTTCTTTTCATTTCTGTTTTCGTTTTACCCCAATTTAGTTGTTAATTATGAGTGTTGTCACTGCTGTTCTATCCCACTGCCTCACCTGCCAGTGAGGAGACACCACCGGGAGGACGCAGATCGAGACTTCGTTCTACTCTTCCCGCCCAACACTCCCTGCTGACGCTTGCCAACCCAGCCTGTATAGGGATTACGTGACGTGACAAATATCATCCTCCTCGCCCCCGGCTTCCCTCGCCCCCAAACAAGGGCCAGTTGTGTTTGAATACAGACGCTGGACAAAGTCTGACGCACCGTGGTTGGATTCAAACCCAGAACCTCTGCGGTGGTGTGCTGCAGGCACTTCACCACCGCACCACCCAATCGTCTCCACTCATCTTGATCCTCCATATCTCTGGCTAGCTCACCAAAGTACTTTCTTCCTGTGTGGGACGCCCTCATGACCCATGCCTGTGTGTGTTGGTTCCAGGCCAGCCTCATTCTCTGCGTGACTGCGGCTTTCTAACTTTAAGACATTTTTGGTATCAACTTGCTTTATGTTTCGGATCGTGTTTAACGATCAATTAAAACCGGAAAGCATCAGTGTAATTTTTATTTTTTATTTTAGAGTTGGCTATTCAAAAATGTAACAAGCTCAGAAATACAAGCTCAGAGCATGTCACTTGAACATCTTCTATATTTGAACAGTTTTGAAAAAATCTTGTTGAGAGAACTACTGATTTAGAATGAAAGATATTCAGCATTGGCCTCAGGTAGCAACGGGTTAAAAGCAATGTGGTATGTTTTGCAAAAACCCGAGAAGGTATGCACATCGTTATTACAATTAGCTGAGGCTGGACTTCATTATGACAAATGTTCAGTAATTCCCAGAGCGCACCAAAAGGCCCATGGTAGCCAATTGGGCCTCTATACCTTTTTTTTATAAATAGACCGTTATAAGTAGGGGAGCTCACAGAGGGAGTATATTAACTCATAAGGAGGATGGATCATTTAGTATTGGGGTAATTTATGCAGTCCATTTTATAGTAAGCCGGAGATGTTGGGCTATATCTCGAACCAGAAAACTGCCAGTGTAAGCAGAGCTTCCAACCATGCACGAATTAACATGGCCAAGCTGGTCTTTATACCTCCATGTTGAAACCACACACGAAAAGTTCTAATTAACAAGGTCTAGCAGTACCAACTCATTTTGAGTGCATAACCCCGCTTCAAAATGGACCGAAAAGGTTGATAGGACTTCAAACACCAACACAAACAAAAGGGCACATAAATAAACAATTGAGCAGGTGAGATGAATAACAGTCTAACAGTATAACTTATACGTTATGGATCAATAGTGTGGACTTAGACTGTTATTCGTCTCAACTGCTCAATTGTTCTACTTGCAGAAGGCGAGGGGTACAGGGCCACGGGATCATTTTCTTTCTTTCTTTTCATTTCTTTTTTAACTTACTTGACAAACCATCTCCTCTCGCTCATATTATATATTTTGAACTTGGTGCATTCTCATTAGCCACTTAACGCTATGCTATGTAACTTTAAGTATATGTTAACTAACAGTGTGCACTGTGAAGTTTGTATAGCCCTGCTCTTTAGATATTATATAGGGCATTTACTGTATATTATTGACATTGATAGTGGGCATGGTTTTCTGGATCCACTGAATACTGAATACACTGAAGACTCAAGCCATGCAGGATCCTGCGCTTGAAATAATTGACATCAATATTTTTTGTGAATCTCCGATTTTTGGCCGATTTTTCAGTGGGTCCAGAAATCCACGCCCACTGCTATGCTCCATTTACTGTAGGTCTTGTTACTTGGTCTATTCGAGTCCCTGCTGGATGGTACAGCCCAGAGCCTTAGAGTATAGACAGTCTTACACAAACTCCGTTCACTTCATGGGGCCAGTCCAATATGGCTCTTCTACTTCTATTGGTTTGTCCTGATTTGAAGGCTTCAAATCAGGACAACCGGAAGTTACGGAATGCATTG
The DNA here is from genome assembly GCA_900323375.1 of Benthosema glaciale. NCBI lineage: Eukaryota > Metazoa > Chordata > Actinopteri > Myctophiformes > Myctophidae > Benthosema > Benthosema glaciale. The sequence goes on from OOFJ01108985.1 coordinate 7,967, forward strand.
GAGTCTATGGGCTCACACAAGTACATGAACCATGTGACCAGGTTTTCTGCCCCCTCAATATCAAAACTCTTCTACTAGATGGCTCTGGTACAGCCTGAAGGTCCCCTTACAGGCAATGCTCTACTGCATCAGTGGTAGAAATTCAGCACATGGACCAGGATTAAAATCTCGGGTATAGGATATGAATAATTTGTCTTCCAATGAAGCTCTACAAGCTCGCAATACATTGTTGATCTGCTATTTTAGCTATTGAACTTTTTTTTAATTGTGGAATTTTGCATATAATAATAAATAATGCATGTTATAAGACACGGACACGGTGTTCTACCGTCAACTTGTGGGGAAATCGCTTTAAAAGTAAGCCACATTATGACTGTTGCACAGGGCCTGGCTTCTTACATTCAGATGTATTACCTGGGTATTACTGCTCATGAATTAAACATCCAAGTATATTTGAAAGCAATTTTATGAATTTGGGGATTATGGCATACGGCTAAAATTCTTAAACCGATCCCATATAACAACCACTTTACATGCATTGTTCGTGCAACAGGAGGAGTCAGGCCACAGACAGACACCACTTTTCCGTATACAGTAGGTCCACAATTTCAGAGAAAACACATGATAAAGATTGATGGTTTGCATTAAACAAAAGCACAGGAGGCAAATTGTCTGTGCTTAGCAGCATATCATAATGACAAATAATGACATACCGGTAAGTGTTTTCCCCTAACCACTTGAACCATGGCGCGCATCCCTATTGTGGGTCAAATATTCTCAACTGTATTTAAGTACAATTTTGAGGTACTTCACCTATTTTCAATACATTATACTGCCCCTCCGCATGCACGCACGCACGCACGCACGCACGCACGCACGCACGCACGCACGCACACACACCCCTTTCCGCCTTACTGTATATGTTTATTTTCCCTAATTACCTTCTTACATGAGTTCTTGTTTATTATATAGAAGTGTATATTTGTACGTCTCTAAATGTTCTGATGAATTGAGAATGGTGGACCCTGTTGTAATGTAATGCCTGTAATGTCAGTTAGTGTCGTCCAACAGTAACTAGTCTTTGTATTGAGTTGTGCTTTCATGTGAAATGTACCCGTTCTGAAAACTGTTAACCCTTTCTAGACGAGAACCTTTTTGGTGTTTCAAGCATTATGTTATGCTTTAGCTATTGAAAAATAGCAGATCTACAAGCTCATAGCGCGCCACCGAGTGGCGCGCTACGAGCTTGTAGGTCTGCTATTTTTGAAAAATCATGAAAATGTGGCGCAAATCTTTGAATATATTGTTTCAGAGCGAACGTTTTTAACTTACTATCTTGAGAACTACTAACATAGAAATAAGGGTTTTTCAGAAAACTTTCAGTATTTAGAAGACATTTTTAGCATCGTTTTCAGGCTGAAATGGGTTAATACATTCTTCAATCAATCTCCAGTACATCTCAAAGTGTTTGATGATAAAGTTACGTAAAAACACATTTTTTTTGGGAGTACTTCTTCTCCCATCACTGCCTGCCTCTGCCTGCCCCCCGTAGAGAGTCTGCACTGCAGCACTTCAAGTTCTGAGTTGAGTTCATACTTATAGCATCACGACTCATAGACAACCAGTCTCTGGAGGCCCGACTGCTGGCTCACGTAGTACAATTATCAAATGCTTCCGTTCCGTCTAAAACCGTCTGCCCGTCGGAAGCGCTGCAAACGGGAAATGGAAAATAAAGTGCATTTCCATGAGCCTCCTTCCAAACTTCAAATAAAACTCCTACATGGAAACCAACTTTGTTATAGCTATCTTGCTGCTTAGCAAAAATATATTTATATACATTTTATTTATATACATTTTAAAATGGGGGGGGGGGGTTGCAATGGCGGAGCTATGGACTCTGTACTAGCATTCGAAGATTGTGGAAGAAAAGTCTAGGTTGAGAGATTCCGAGACAACTAACACAAATAAAAGAATCAGTTCACTTTTATCCCCCCACTTTTATCCCTGTTTTAAAATGTTGGTGTATTGTAATATATATGAAAAAAAGACAAGAAAAAAAAGGCTGCGTTGCATGATCACAATCCTTTCAAATGCAGGCATTAGAGCAAATTACTAGCGAGCCAGGGACTTGAGACGGAATAGCAAATTCTTAACCTCAAAAAGCGAAAACTGCTTAGCATAATACAGCGGATCAAAATCCCTCCCCAACGTAATCAATTTAAGGGGAAACATCTCGTTAGGGGCCCCCGCAACAAAAGCCACCACGTCTCCCCGTTCGCCAGCTGGTGAGAGAGTGCCATAAAGAAGCCATGCATAGTAAAAAACCCAGAGTGCACGTTTAACGTCTTAACGCGGGTCCATTTGCGTGTCCATTTTGAGACTCTCTCTCTCTCGAGACTTAAATCGAAGCCCAGGTTTAACCTCGCCGAATGGCCGTGTCGCTTTGTGAAAATAGCCGATCTGTAAGCTCAAGAGCTTACTGTATAGATCGTCTAGTATTCTTAGCACGCGGCGGCGCGGTCGTACGGCGGAGCCTAAATTAAGCACGGTGCACCCCGTATTTTTTTTTACTGCGCACAGCAGATGCTTCTCACATTAACTTTAAACTCATGGACAGTGTGGCGCTTCTCCAACGATATCTTGAACCCCGCCATTATGACTGCCAAGGTCATATCTGATGAAAACATGATGAAGCAGCAGTTTATCTTTCGCTCTTCTTTTTTTTTCTTTTTTTTCGCTTCTCCCTTTCACCTTCTCCCTCTCCATCCCTTCCCCTCTCTCTCTCTCTCTCTCTCTCTCTCTCTCTCTCTCTCTCCCTCTCTGCTGGCGAGGAGTTATTGAACAGTGGGGTACCGCTGGGTTTTAATTACAACAAGATCCGCAGCATTAATTGAACATAACACAGGCCCCTCATTTCACGTTAGAGCAAATCAAGATGTTACTTATGTAAATTCTGCCCTGCCCCACTGAGGGAGCTGGTGCAGGGGACGTTTTTTAGCAGATGCTGAAGTCCTGTAGTGTAACCACTACTCCTCTCTCAGAATCAACCCCTGGAAGGACTTCAGGAGTCTATATTCTTTACAGGCACTCTATATTATTTTAAATATTATATCTATAAGCTTTATTGCTTGCGCTAGGCCAGTACAAGGCCTTGTTCTGACTGCAGGCAAAATCTTATTTGTTTCTCAAATCTGATCTTTAGGACTGCACTGCCCGCACTATTACTTTATGTCTCTGTTGGGTGGAAACCTCATATGTCCAAAAGCTTGTGGATCTGTTACTGTGTGACGATGTAGTATGATCAAGTAGGGCAGTTCATTCATTAAAGTACCGGTAATCTGAGCATAGATAGCCCTGATCACAGAGGCTATACCCCTCTATTCCTCAAGTCCAAGTTAACTTACATACAGTACATATATTAAAAGGCAAGATTAACATATTTAAGCATGGAAGGCACTGGGTGCAGGGTGTGGACCCAATGTGCGTGCAGGAGTGTCCTGCTGATAGGGTTTACATAAGTTCTGAGAGACGGTTTCTCATTGGGAGAATGTCTTCTAAATAAGTAGTTATTATTCAAAAAAATAAATAGCAATGTACAGGCTCACAGCGTGGCACAAAGTGACACACTGTGAGCTTGTAGATCTGCAAGTTTTGATTAGCCAACGCAAAGATCAAAACAGTGACACCCGGTGGTGAGAATATGCTACTTAATTCCGTGCTCAGACAGACACAGGGACCCAGGCAGGGACCCAGCCACAAAGCTGTCTAAGGAAGTGGTTGCACCACTTCAAAATGACACAGATGCCTTCCCGGGTTTTAATGGGTTAATACTGGGCTCACACTACAGCAAATGAAGAAAACCTATAGTTTCATAAAAGCGTTAGTTGGAAATAAAGCATCCATAACACATTGGAGAGTTTAAATAATACCAATAATATTTCCGAATTAGGTGTCAAAGTTCCACATCCACTCGAATAGTATACAACCGTTCCACATATTATCTGTCCTTATTGTTCCCGTATATCAACAAGGATATGTCCAAAACTAAAATGTAACCTCCTCATTACCACAGAGCCAGATCAATGCATTATTTCACAGCAGGAATAATATGCCATTGTGGTAGGCAACGTCTTTACTCTAGATCAGCGCTATTCAACCCGCGGGCCGCATGCGCAAAAGTGTATTAGAAAAACACAGACTAAAAATCCAATATAGGTCCAACATTTTTCGGGCTTGGAGTTTTGGTATTTTGCTGAGTGGCCCCTGAGCCATCTAAAGTTGAGTAGCCCTGCTCTAGATACTAAATAGTACTTTGACCAGGGTTCCCCATGGGGTCTAGAGTCTAGACTAAGCCCCATCCTTTTTTCCTTCTGCACCTGCGATTGCAACAAGTGGGCCCCCAAAACCATTGGCAAACACAATACAACATGGATACTAAGAATTCATGTTTAAAAAAGTACAAGAACCATAATATTTCTTGACACTGATGGAGTCCGTCGTACTACACAGAAGCATCACAAGTAGCAGATGCCGCATTGCGTTCCCAGCTTGTAGCTCTGCTACTTTTTCTACTTTTTGAATTTGAATCCTGAAAATTTGTATTTTGGTACTTTTTCCACAACGCGCCCGTGTGGAGTGGTGCAATTCCGTGTGGGGGTCCCTGGAACTTCCAGACCCACAAGACCCCACAAGTTATTTTATGCAACAAAGAGTTGTCGCTCCCATCTGGTGGATGAATTGGTGTAATGCCGGTATTCCGGCCTAAGTGAAAGTGAAACTTAACTGGTTCATGCTTCATGCTCAT
>OOFJ01108986.1:0-12447 GCA_900323375.1 Benthosema glaciale
TATAGAGCTAGTATAGAGTCAATTCTAAGGTATGGTATCACCAGTTGGTTTGGAAACCTAACTGTAAAGTACAAATCTGAGATCCTTATATTAGCAAAAATGGCAGGGAAGATAATGGGTATGTCTTCACCTCCCATAACCCCTCAGGTCATCTTTGAGCAGGCCACCATTGGGCAGGCTAAGAAAATTGTATCTGACCCCTCCCATGTACTATATTCTGAGTACAGGCTAATGCCATCAGGTAGGAGGTACGAGGTCCATGCGTGCAAATATAATAGCTATAAGCATTCCTTTGTCCCTCTGTCAGTTACACTCCTTAACAGAGTCCTTGCTGAGGGCAGACAGGGTAGAGGTAGAAGGTGATGCTGTTCTTCTCCCTTTTTCACTTTTTGCACTATTTGTGATGTGAGGGGTATTTGAATGTTGTACGAGTCACCATGTACCTTTATTGTCTTGTACTGTGTTTGTATTAAAACTGTGTTTGTTTGCTGCATTGTGGGTCCTTGGGGTCCAAGACAAATTTCTCCCTCGGGAGACAAAATAAAGAAACCTTGAACTTGAACCTTGAGACGCTCAAGACGCATACTAACCAGATGCCCGAACCACCTAAGTTGTCTCCTTTCCAGGCAAAGAAACAGACTCTACTCCGAGTCTCTCTCTCATGTCACCGAACTTTTCATTCTCACCCTATCTCCAAAGGAGATGCCTCAGCGAAAACTTATTTTTGACGCTTGTATTTGCGACCTTATTCTTTCGGTCGTGACCCACACTTCATGACCATACTAGGTCAAACATTTGCAGCATCTGCAAATTTGCAGGGTGCCAACCTGTTCTTATGCGATTTCATATATTGTCTCTTGCTCAAAGACACTTAAACACAGTCGGAGCTGAGGCAGGGACTGAACCAGAAACCTCCCCACTGCCCCTACACTGAAACTAGTGTTCATAGGATAGCCTACATATAGCTTTGGCTTTAAAGTCAAGACGTTTGCATTACTAAAAAGCCATTTAAGCTATAACTAGGCTAAGTTAGTGAGGTGGTGCAACCGCAACCATAGTGTAGTAGCCCCCTTGGCCTGGCCTGGTCTGCTGAGTTAGAGATCGGTGTGCAATTCCTGCAGCTTGGGGTGCTAAACGTTACATTGGTGTCAGCATGTGCAACCCCCTACAGTGCACTTAGGTTAGGCAGCATATAACACACAGACAACATACTGTACGTGTATCATATTGCAACAGTAGGCTACAATTCTACATGTAGAAGCAGCCAGCTACCACTGACTGACTGAACATAAATACTGACAGCATTATTCAGCATGACATTATAAAACATTATAATGGTAATAGGCCGTTTTACAGTACAGTTTGGACGGAAAGCCTGGTGACGCGAGGTTAGTACAGTTTTGACATTTGATATGATTTTGCATTTTGACCAGACTGTTCTTTTTCACAGGCGACACTCTCGCGAGATGGAGTAGACCCAAACGCGAGATTGCGCTCAACAGAAAATAACCAATGAACATTCATTCATCTGAAACTATAGGCGGAGTCTAAAAAAATCCACCCAATTATAAATCATATTTTATTTGAATGGGCGGGCATTGGACCACACTTGGTCCGCATGCTTGTTCCATCTCCGCACAGACACACAGCAGACCGAAATGGCGGAGACAACAGACACAATGGAGGTAAGTACACATTATTAACGATTCTCACGAACAGAAGACATATTTCCACGGTGAATAATTGAGTTCTGGAAGGGTAGCGGTTTGTTGCTACAGTACAAATGTCGGGAGTTGTCACACCGGGTCGTGGTCGCGGATCGCCGCATATACGCACTTGGAAACGAAGCATCCATTTTACTTGATCAGAGACCCCTTGTAATGTTCGTTTTTACCTCAATCCATACTTTATCATGTGATTGTTTAACTACACAAACACAAGTGTAAATCAATGTATGTTGTGCGTAATATTCAAGCCGTATATCGTTAATGTTTTATGGGTCAGGTTTGAGAGTACATTGAGTTGAATGAATCACACCCATTGATTCAGTTCATATTCATAACCCTGCTCAGGGACCGCATGGGGGCTAATGTGTTAGCCGGTTAGCAGCACTAAATGCTGCCTCATGCTCATAGCCTCATACAGTACTGGTTAATAGTTACACTACAGTGCTATTTAACCACCCAGAGAATGGTGGAAGTCAACGTGCGTCTCACTGGCCATGGCGTGTTCTGGGATATTATATTGAAGCGAAATGTTAACGAGTTTAACGGTGAAAGCCTGTTGGTCCCGCTAACTGGTGCTAGCATAGCATGATTCCCTATAACTTGGATGTCACAATGGGAGTTGGCTCAGATTCCGAATTTGAGGCCAATGAGGAATGTGATATGGTTGGATTAAAACCTTTTTTGCTTTTTTATGATTGTTTTCAGAAAACGATCATAATGTATGATAATGTCAACATGTAATGTTAATGTATGATGAAGGCGGCCTGCCTCGGTGTCATACTTCGAAACCATGTGCTCCCATTCTTTTGTGCACGGACGGGAAAAAGTTGAATCATCTCAGTTAACCCATTGGGTTATGTATTATGTAACAGTACGATCTAGCTGAACTGTAAGTCGAATGGCCTCTATGGCGCCATTTATGTGCGTGTATATTGACTACCGGTATATTCGTATGGAGCCAGAATAACGATCATAAAATATTATATTAGTAATTGATGCCGGTTTCCCAGTTGTAGCCTTGCATACGTTTTAATAGCATATAAAGATACTAAATATGAGCATTTACTTTTGGTAAAGTTTTAAAGACCACATGGCTATTACACATAGGCATACTAGTGTATATAAACTCATTATTCAATTAGCTTATTCAATCAGTTCTTTTTTACGAGTTGTTGACTCATTTAACCTGTAGACTAGATGCACTGATTTAGATTAGGTGGAGATGGGGCACCCTGCTGCTCATTTCATAATGCCCCGCTACATCAGTAGTGACGATACACTGGTAGTTAAGTTCAGATTAATTTCAATTTGACAATGAAATGTATTATATAATGAATCGCACACAAAGCAGGCCAGTGAAGTAGCCCAATGATTAGTTATTAAGTTAAATAAGGTAGACATGAAATATGGTCATGTAACAGTAAGGCAAAGTTCAGGGAATTTTTCCACTTTCTGACCCATGTGAGATCAAAGACAAATTTAGCAACTGTCCTCACAACACGATTTGTGTATCTGACTGGATCATGTTGGAATGGAAATAAAATGTTTCACTTTGATTGCCTCAAGCACAACATTGTAAGATGATATTTCCATATCATCTTACTGGTCTGAAATGTTGGTCTCACCTGGTTATAACTTTGACTGTCTTTGGTGAGATTTCTCAGGGGGAGGGCTCTGCCAAGCCTGCTGCGGAAGACATGACATCAAAGGACTATTACTTTGACTCCTATGCCCACTTTGGCATCCATGAGGTACTTGTTTGTTAAATTGTAGCTAAAGATGAAAAGCAGCAGCTTCATCTTTTACTGTATCTAATGTAGTACTGCACGATTCTTTCTCAAATGTGAATCTCGATTCTCCACAAGAATTGAGATCAAGTTTCAAAATTTTCCTATGAAAATATTTATGAAATAAACATAAGAATAACTAATTAATTGGACAGCCAACTAGTGCTGCACGATTCATTCTCAAAATGAAAGTACATGGGTGTCTGAATCTAGATCTTGATCTTTTTTCGATTCATTGTGCAGAACTAATCTAATGTGTGTTGTAATCATCTGAACATACAAATTGCATATAGCATGAGGGTCATTTGTGTTCTTGTCCTCTTCGTCGCTACTGTAGGAGATGCTCAAAGACGAGGTACGCACCCTAACCTACCGCAACTCGATGTTCCACAACAAGCACCTGTTCAAGGACAAAATCGTGCTGGATGTGGGCAGTGGCACAGGTATCCTTTGCATGTTTGCTGCCAAGGCCGGCGCCAAGAAGGTCATAGGGGTAAGTAATGCTTCATGTTTAATCATAAAGACCGCTCACTGTATAAAAAAGCCCTTTTATACTGCTTCTAATCAGCATCTCCCATCATGAAGTTACACTGCTATATTTAAGGAGTCATGTGTGGAGTTTGGGAGTGGCTGGAATGTTTGATACAAATAGCGCAGGAAAGCCTGCTATGCTTGTTTATAGTCATGTCATGAGGTTTATGTCCCTGTGGATATGATGATGATATAACTGAGATGTTGCACTAACATGCAGTAAGACCTTGTTTCTTTGTCTTTTACAGATTGAGTGCAGCAGTATCTCTGACTATGCCGTGAAAATCGTCAAGGCCAACAAGATGGATGATGGTGAGCAGGCTGAAGTGTTTCTTGTGTAGGGTTGCAAATCGATTATAGAAAATCATCATCATAACCTTTATTTAACTTCTGAGTACAATTGAGGGCAGGCCCTCATTTTCAATGTAGCCGAATACAGAAACACAATCAGCCAAAAACAACAAATCAAGTTTAAATACATGCATCAGAATACAATAGTCATTGAAAATAGAAATATAAAAGATAAGAATTAAAATGGTTGCAATGTTGAGCTGGAAATCAGTTCCCTGAATTTACCTAAGGAGGGCAGTGATTTAATTTTTAAGGATTTCTGGAGCTCATTCCAGTCAGCTGGACCACTGACAGAGAATGCTGCCTTACCCCACTTTGTGTTTGCAAAAGGGACCTTTCAAACACAAAAAGTCACTTGAGCTGGTCTGATAGGCTCCAGCATTATGATCCAACATGTAAGGGGTGGCCATCCCTGCAATGGCTTTAAAAATAAACAGACCAGTGTTTATCACGCCTCTCGGACAGAGAGGATAAGCAATTGTTCCCATAGAGTGTACAATGATGTGTCACCGGTAATCCATCTTGGGGCAGAATGGTAGACGGTGTCAAGGTGCTTTAAAATGGATGGAGCAGCAATCATATAAATATCACACCTGTGTGAAGTGAGGGGCGCTTTTATCATCATCATACATCTCATTCTGGTCCATATATCGAGTATGACGTCTGCATATACTCCATATTTGGTCATGCCCGACAAAACTCATGTGCATAAAAGGGACACAGACATAATATCTTGGTGGGCCATGCATTTCCAACTTGCATTGTTCCAAGTAGGCCAGTGCACCTCTGTAGAGGCTTCAATGCATAGTATCTGGGTGGGGCATGCATTTCCAACTTGCATTGTTCAAAGTAGGCCAGTGCCCAACGGCCACCACTGCAGAGGCCCCAGGCGCACCACTCTAGTAATCTATAATTTAACAAACCGATAAGATTCATAATTACTCCCTATTTCTGCATGTCGTTAATTGGCTAAACGTTTTGAACATTTGCTGATCGGCCCGAAGCCCTACTCATGTTAATATCTCATTTGAGTGTACATGTTTCTGAACATTTAAGTGAACTCTCATTTTCTGTCTCGTAGTTGTGACGATCATCAAGGGCAAGGTGGAGGAAGTGGATCTGCCAGTGGAGGGCGTTGACATCATCATCTCAGAGTGGATGGGTTACTGTCTCTTCTACGAGTCCATGCTCAACACAGTCATCTATGCCAGAGACAAGTGGCTGGTATGTGTGTTTTTGAGTCCTGATACACTTCCAGCAGCCACTGGCTTTTGTATGCAAATGTTTGTTACATGTGGCCTGGATGACCTGGCTGTGTTGTGTAGGAGGTCTGGCAGCTAAGCAGCGTAGATGTTTTGTATCAGACAACACTACTGTTGCCAAATGTCAGGCCTCTGAATAGACGTGGAATATGTTGTCCCTAAGTGTATTAAGTGTCTTTGTTTTCTCTCATGCCTATTGCCTTAAACTCCCTCGTCCTCTTAACAGAAACCAGATGGCCTGATTTTCCCTGACCGGGCTACGCTCTATGTCACAGCCATTGAAGATAGACAGTACAAGGACTACAAAATCCACTGTGAGTGTTCTTTCACCTACTTCAATTGGTATGTGCTGGGATGGCTAACGCATGCTATGTAGACAGACTTGCCACAATTACCATGTTGTGCATTTGAACTCGGCTTCACCTCATTTGGACCACAAAGGCAGATTATATTATACGATCATAGTTTTAAATTACTTGATGTTTGACCCTACTGGTTAAATAATATTTGAAGTAAATGGTGCATTTATTTAGCGCCTTTCCAAATCGCTTTTCAATGTACATTACATTCACCCATTCACACACATACTCAACCTGCTAATCGGGAGTTGGGGGTTCATTGTCTTGCTCAAGGACACTTTTGGCATTGAACCAGGAACCTTTGTTTTCCCAAGCAGTCCCTAGCTCTACCTACTGAGCCACTACTAGTGACATTTATTGACCAGATGGGACATGAGCAAAGAGCAAATTGTTAATTTTGCTACTGCAAATGAGATTAACTCCAGCTGCCAGCATCTTCAAATCTACAGATCTCAGCAAAGAAGTTTAGCTTAGCTGATGAAGCAACAATTTCCACTACACCCATTCTAGGAATTCTGTCACCGGTTTTCAATTCACAAGAACTAGGGAACCCACATGCATCAATCTCATGTGTTACCATTTCTTCATAGGGTGGGAGAACGTGTATGGCTTCGATATGTCCTGCATCAAGGAGGTAGCTATCAAGGAGCCCTTGGTGGATGTGGTGGACCCAAAACAGTTGGTCAGCAGTGCGTGTCTCATAAAGGTGGGTGGTTGTTTCAGGATGCTGCAATAAGACGTACCACATATCGATGAATTCAGCAGCATTAATCCTTCTGAGAGAATGGCACACATCAATGTATTGTGTTGTGGTGAGGAGTGATCTGCTGTGGCGGAGCCAGCAGAAAGTGGTGCGGCAAAGTTTAGAAGTGTTTAACTTTTCTGTGTCCATTCTGCGTCAAGACAACATTTAGGTGGGGAAAGTGAGCGAAATGTGTGGCAAATCTGCAAAACACAAATGCTTACCACTAGCTTAATTCATAAATGTGTTCATATGAACATACCCCATCACATTTGTGATGCTGGCCATGGCAAACAAACAAACCCTAGTTTGACACATGCTACTTAAGTTAATGGTACCCCAACTATCAGCAGCTGTCACAAAGTTTCCCAATGGAGTTGTGTTGGAACAAACTGAGAGGTGATAGACACCTTGCGGGGGGAAAAAATAGTAAGCATTTTTTGTTTTTGCAGATTTGTCACAATTTTTACTAACTATTAAAAGTGGGGAGCCAACCAGTAGTTGTTCTGAAATGAGCATTGACCAAGTGTACACTAAAGTGTTGTGGTTGTTTCAGACACAATGTATATACCCATTTAATATAAAATAGAGGAACCTTGCTGCTGTGAATTTAGTTTATGATCCTCAGTGTTCACTTAACTATTGCTTTTTCATTGTACTCCCTGCGTCTCTCACTATTCCTCACGTTTTTTTTTTGTCTGTCACAGGAAGTGGACATCTACACCGTGAAGATCGATGACCTGTCCTTCACGTCACCATTTTGCCTGCAGGTGAAGAGGAACGACTACATTCACGCCCTGGTCACCTACTTCAACATAGAGTTCACGCGCTGCCACAAGAGGACAGGCTTCTCCACTAGTAGGTTTTAGATTTCCTTGGTTTTTAGGTGTGTGCCAATGAGACATTTTGGCCAATATCTGATATAAGTAATTGTTGTTATGGCTGATAACCGATATTACCAATGTGGATAAGATCTCATTCTCTAATAAAAAAATTATAATACTTTTGTCCGTTCTGAAAATGCATGTAACGGGGGTGTCTGCACTGCAGACTTAGGCAAGTCAGATTTAACTTTAATATCTTAAAGCTTGTAGATCTGTTCAAGCTGTTACTTTGGGCTTATTTATCTATAAAGGCGGACCAATTAATACATCTGTCTGATTAATCGAACCGATACCAATGTGATTACTTGTCAATTACCTATCCTATAGCATATTCCCATTAATGTTAGCCTCAGATAGACGGGTGTTTTGCAGTGGCATTCTAAATTGTGGTTGCCATTGTTCTTACTTGGATTAACACGAGGTGGGAGGGACTTTTGACCTATAGTTTTAGACTGCGACGGAGGGATGCAAGGTTCAACATTGGTCGCTTAAGCTCCCTCAGTGGTGTCTCTCTTGGCTTGACTCAGCCCTGTCAGAGTTGGCACAGAATAATAAATCCTTGTCCCCCCCACTACAGTGAACACAGCAGAGCTATCCCTAGATTCCCTACCCCACTGACGGCCTGTCTCACCCAATCACAAGCCGCGGCGCTCCTTCCAGCCCCTCCCAAACTTGCTAATTTCCCACCCGTGGTGCTGATTGGCTAATCATTTAGTCCCCCGTAGCGCTCAATGGATAATAGATCTTTCAGTTGAAGCTCCTGTTTTGTGTTCTGATGCCAGACCAGAATCAGTTAATTTGGTGGGGTGAAAGGATTCGAAGAACCCAGCCAACTTGCGATAACTTCTATATCTTTCCAGGTCCTGATTCTCCATACACCCACTGGAAGCAGACTGTCTTCTACCTGGATGACTACCTGACAGTTAAAACTGGGGAGGAGATCTTTGGCACCATCAATATGAAGCCAAATGTTAAGAACAACGTAAGACCACAAATGCTTAGATATGATTTCTTGCTACTTCTATGTGAAATCTTAATGATATTTTCATTTTTTTTGCTGAATTCAGCCAAATGTGCTGACCTCGTCACATTTGTGATGATGGCTATGGCCGTTTTTAGGCCAAGGAGTGTTTTTTTTGTGCGCAAAACTAATGCTTTGAATGGATTCAAGCATCATGAAAAGCCCCTAGTTTGACCTGTCACATGCTACTTGAAGCATAATGAAATTTAGAAAATGTTGCCTTATATTGGATGATAATGGTACCCCAGCTTATTATGCTAATTATAACATATGCAACTTAGCAGTTTCTACATGCTGGGGACCCATACTAAACATTTCTAGCATACAACCTTAGGGTACTCAAAATGTCCGTGTTCACAATGGGGCTCTATGGGCTGGCAAGTAGACTACATGAGATTAGTTGTTAATGCTGGCTTACTTGCTTGTGACCAAATATGCCTGTTTGCCGTAGATTGGTAACGTTCACTGAAATAAATGCAACACTAATGCCACTTTACCCTATAAGAGATGTGTCTCGCACATCTGCCTTTGTCCAGTTTTTTAATTGTAGATCGTCATTGTCTTGTTTCCTATTGACTGTTGAATCTTGCAGCCTAATGTCTAATTTGTGCTGTTGAATGAAATGTCACACACTGGAATGATCAGAGCCACAAGGTCACAGCGTGATTGGCTTATGACGAAGTCTGCCACTAATCAAAACTTAATGGAAACGAGCTCTGAGGGCATATGTGGGTTTAACCTCTCTTGCATTCTCAACTGTCAGGAACTTCTGTATTACGTGCTTTTTCTTGTCCCTCACAGAATTTACTTTACTGTCCATATCTAAAGTTTGGAAAATTCTGACATTGTCTTTTGATTTGCAGAGAGATTTGGACTTCACCGTAGATATCGACTTCAAGGGTCAGCTTTGTGAGGTGTCCAAGACCTCAGAATACAGGATGCGCTAGTACACGCCTGTTCATCCCCATGTGTATTTCTGTGTGTGTTTTGAGGAAGGGGGCGTGGAGAAAGGAGACAACAGGGTCAGAGTGTATGCGTGTTTGTGGGAGAGGGAATTTCTCTCCTTAAAAACAAAATATTTTTTTTTAAGACTGGCTTTGTGTAATGTTACTTGTTCAGATGTTGAGTATATTTAACAAGGATTTTCAAACGTATGGGGCCAAAGTTGTGTACTCTAGCAATTTATTGTGCAATAGTCGCTTCCCCCCCCAAAACTTTGTTTGACGCGGTGAAGTCTGCGCATCTCTTTTTCTGTTTACATGTGACGTTGGCCTGTGCTTGAGCCCCATGTGTAACACACATATACTCTGACCCCACACCATGACCTGCCTGTACATAGCATTACTGTTGAGTCACTTTGGCCCCCGCTGTATAGTCATGGACCTTGTTGACAAATGACCCTACTGCCCCCATCCCTCTACCCCTGTCTTAACAAGTTCTCATCTTGTTTGTAAGAAGCGCCGCCTCTACCCCGTGTCCTGTGCCCCCGTCTGACCATAAGATGGTCTTCTGTCGGCTGAAGAAAGTCAGCCACCTGTGTATTTTTGAATTCCTTAAGGGTGATTTATACTTGGTTGTGTGCTGGCGTGCACTGAAAATGGCAGATTTACAAGCCAACCTGCATTGTGTATCTGCTGTTTTCAGACGAAGATCTGACACGGTGTGCAGCCACTTATAAATCGGGCATTAGTGTTTTAAAAGGGATGATTCCCTTTCTGGCCCATTAACAAGAGTTGCTGCTGTAATGAGTTGCTGATAAATGATGGACCCTTATAGTTTTTAAGACAAAATTATCTCTTCTCCCTTGTTATTAAAAATAAATAAATGGACCACATACTGTAGCTGTCAAATTGTCCCCCAATATGGTTCTCCAGGCCTGGTTTCAGTTACAGTCCATCTGCTTCAGATGTTTTTTGTTTATGTCCTTGGTTTTGCTGCTTTTCTAATAAAAAGTATTAAACTGGAAAAATCTGTTTTGTATCTATTGAGAAAGTTGAACTGACCAGAAAAGCCTTGCTTTCTAGATCAAACACAAATATGATCAGAACGGTATTTGACATTTTTCCTCTAGTCAAATAGGATATTTCTGCTTGGTAGGTTTTGTATAATCTAGTAGTTGGGTTAATCATGTTTTAAAACCCCCAGAACCCTGTGTGAAGTGATGTGAATTGACTATGAATCATTGGCCTTGGTTACATGCAGAAATTCATTCGGAATGAATGGATTTATTCCAGTCATCAGAATAGAAATGCTCCTGTAAACGCCTCAATTCATTCGGAATATCCCATTCAGAATGAATTTTCATTCGGGTCTGGAGGGGTGGTATATATTATACCGTTTGCATGGATATAGATCTACCATATAAACACTTTTTTCAGAATGTTGCTGGGAGTTTTTGTTTAGTTCTGGTAAAGACCGCAGATCTACAAGCTCAGACGCGTTGTGAGCTTGTAGATTTGCTGTCTTTAGTCAAGTTATATTCCGAATGAATGCTTTGGTCATGTAAACAATTGAGGAATAGGAATACTTGTCATGTAAACAGTTGGGTATGAATCTTCGGAATGAATGCATTCATTCTGAATACATTTTCCGCATGTAACTGAGGCCATTGTGAATCTTACATGTAGGCATACACATCTATCATATTCAAATATTGGCTGTGTAGGAGTTCAGAAATGGTGAAGGACCCGTATTAGTCTGGGAATAAACAATATTGATGGCTGTTGATGCCCATGGAGTCCTCCATGCTGCTCAAATGCAAGAGTTGAACCATCTTATTCAATCTCAATTCTATTTGATTTAAAACGGTAAACAATTAATTTATTAAACAGGTGTCCAAAACGTCTTGATCAAGGTCACTCTTGCTAGATACAGTAATTAGTTCAGTCTCCCAAGATCACAGTACTGTAGGTAGTGGGGAATCTGTATTATAACAAAAGACCTCCTGTATATGTTCACTGCTCCTCAAAGGAATATGTTTTGAGAACTGTAACCAGATCCAATGATATACTATGATATATAAGTGTAGGTAGTGGGTATGTATATAACAAAGACTGTGTGTGTGTGTGTGTAATATATGTCTATAAAGTGTGTATGTAGTATACATACTCAGTACTGCATGAACTAATTATTATACTACATGGTTCATATACAACAGGTTCAACACGGGCAATTTTCATTTTCACCGCTAGATGGTGGTGCCGTATTGCCAATGACGTAATATCTTTAAAAGTTAAAAGCCCTAGAAGTGTCTGTGCTTCTCGCCGGGTGCAGTGGCGTGCGCCTGTAATCCAAGCTACTGGGAGGCTGAGGCTGGCGGATCGTTTGAGCTCAGGAGTTCTGAGCTGCAGTGCACTATGTCGATCGGGTGTCCGCACTAAGTTCGGTATCGATATGGTGCTCCTGGGGGAGCCTGGACCACCAGGTCGCCTAAGGAGGGGTGAACCGGCCCAGGTCGGAAACGGAGCAGGTCAAATCCCCCGTGCCGCTCAGTAGTGGGTTCTTCGCGCCTGTGAATAGACACTGCAGTGCAGCCTGAGTAATACAGCGAGACCCAGTCCTTTTAATACAAATCTGTTGTCACTCCGTCATGATTGACACTGAATTAATCTAAAGTTGATTGAGTAGAACTGTGCTTGTTTTTCTGCTGAACATATTAGCCTAAGAACGAGGCGTCTCTTTAGAATTTCAATTCTGAAAACATATAGCCTACTGTAAAAGGAGGCTGAACAAGGAACACTCTTGCATTCATTTGAAAATAAAAAGTTTGTTGGAGACAATTAC
>OOFJ01108992.1:0-10014 GCA_900323375.1 Benthosema glaciale
CCCCCTTTCAACAAAATGAAGACATATGGTAATAGCGAAGCGTACGTGATGCCACATACATGATTCAATCTAGGGCCATGCCTAGTGTTTCTTTTTCATCTTTATCCAAGAGAGCTGGGTCCGCTGAGCACGGTTTCTTTATATTCTGGACACATCCTATACCCTCACATTCATTCAATTACATACATTATACTGTATAGGGAGCTGTCTGGTACAGCAGCTGTGCACACCGATATATTATATGAGTTTTTATTAATGCCGGCATGTTATCATGAGAGCCGTACTCACTGTAGCTTTCAACCGCGGCAAAGATATTTGTATATGTGTGCCAGTAATGGAGCACGTACCTCACTAATCCGGACATATGTATTATTCACTAGCCTATTTCATTGGAAATTAGGTTAGGAGTAATAATGTATTTAATATTTTTGTATGACTTCTCCGTTCTCCCGTAACTGATGATCCTCTGCTTTACTATGTTGTTCTATCACAAACCACTTTTGGGTCATGATGATGTACTGGTTCAGAGACCTGGATCTCACGTTCAAAAGGGGGGGGAGCCCAATTAGATGGCCTATTTAGGCCTCATTCACACTTTAGACGCACGCAGCTTACACTTTTGTCTTACACTGTGTGTCACACAGCTCGCAACGCATTTCCGATGGGAGTCACATGGTCTGGAAGAGACAAACATGTTGCATGGGTGTTCACTGCGTTTCTTCTAACCTCGCGTCACCAGGCTTTCCTTCAAAAAGGAAAGCCTGGTCTGTGTTCTAAAATCACCTTATGATCCGGCCTGGAGCGGATGGCAATTTTACCATCCGCTACCGCGCTACGTCACGTTGTAGTCAATGTAGGCAGGAAACCACAAGGTGGAATAAGAATTCCGCCATTCACAATACTGATTCCTCCTTGTGGTTTCCTGCCTGCATTGACTACAACGTGACGTATTTTACCATCTGCTCCAGACCAGTTCATAACACCCGAAAGGCAATGCTGCCCAGTCTAGTTTCTTCTGCCCTCCTCCCCCCCATGACACAAGTTTGTCTCTTCAAACCATGTGACTCCCATTGGAAATGCATTGCGAGCTGTGTGACACACACAGAGGTCGTAAGATGCGTGAGTCTAAAGTGTGAATGGCCCCTGCGAATACAGCTCCAATAGTAATAGTAGTTTTTTCGGTAGTAAACTTGTTTGGGCGCAAAGTGCCTGGGACCCAGTTTCACTCATTATATATTGAGCTGTCCCAATGTTTGCAAAGGTACGCCACAGTATACCTACTGTCTCTATATATTCTAGTCCCACAGTGGTGGTGAGTGGTGTCAGAGCGTGGCCCATTATTTCAGCATGAAGCTGGTCTCATGGCAGTCCAGGAAAACAGGTGGGAAGTGGCCTGAATCTGCGATAAAGATGTTTCTGTGCCTGCGCTGTCTTTATTTATAGAATATGTTTACGAGTCGTACTCATTTCCATCACACGTGGTGCATATAGGGCAGCAAGGGCAGTCCAAATTGACGTATATAAAGATATACGATATATAATATATGACAATTCTTTTCACTTTCTCTGTCAAAATAAAATGAATAGACTAGGCGTAGGTATTTTTTTTTGTGGAGCACAAATGGTAAATGGTGCATTTATACAGTATAGCGCCTTTATCCAAGGCGCTTTACATAGATTATTGCATTACATTCACCCATTCACACACTTCACAAACCATGCAAGGTACCTACAGTACCAGCACACCAGGAGCAATTAGGGGGTTTATTGTCTTGCTCAAGGACACATCGACACTAACTCTGGGGGAGCCCGGGTTCGAACCGGCAACCTTGCGGTTGCCATCCAGTCACTCTACCCCCGAGTCACCTCCGCTTCTGGGCCGCGTCTGTTCATGCCTGGTGGAATCACAATCACTGTAATATCCACCAAAGGGCAAGTCAAACTTTCAAGGCACCCAACACGTGTTAATGTTCATTTTTATTTACTAATGCCAAACAGTTTGCCTCTTGTATTAATTGGGACATGAGTGTTCAGACGGTGCACAACATACTGTACTTGAAACATAATTCATATGTTTTTTGTACAGTTGTACTACTGCTCCCAGCAATTTTACAATTTAGGCATTTAGCAGACACTCTTAATCCAGAGCAATTTACATTAAGCAAGAACAAAAGAGCATGGCATTACATCATATACATCAAATTACTTATCATGGATCATACATAAGCTAAGAACGTAACAGTGGAATATCTATATTAATGAAACTATGCTTATTTATACTATATAGTGCCATGTTTACAGTAGGATAGGTAACTGCAGAGGACTTTTACATTATGTGCAAAAAGACAGTGACAAAACAACCCCTAAAGGAGTGGGGACCAAATGACAGTTAGTAAATAGACAGTTAGTGTCACAAAATCCTAAGGCACACCTGGACCTTGCTAAGCACACCATTTGGCAACGACTGGTCTAGAGTGTCTGCGACCTGTGGAATCTGAACCTTTCATCGATCTCATAGAGTGGCCGGGGCAAGCTGTCTAAAGGCTCATTCATAGTTTGATTATTAATGACCACCGCGACCACCGAAAACTACAACATGGCGTCACACCACCGCACCACCGCTGTTTCCAGCCCTGCGCTCTGTTTTTACTCACCACCGTTTCGGTGGTCGCGGTGGTCGCGGTGGTCATTAAAAATCTAACTCTGAATAAGCCTTAAGACTCTAAAGTTATACATTCATGTATGTGGAGTCATGCCGCTTTTCTTTGATCTTCTTTCATACATGTATGAGAGGAGGGCTAGATCATCAGCAAATCATTTTCAAGAATACACTCCATTGAATTCCTTTCACCTGATCTTCTGTTGTTCTCTACAGTCTACACAGTATACGTGACATGTTTATGGTGAGGTTCAGGCTCCAGATTCTACTCCAAATGTTTCGTTTGTGCTTTCTTTCATTGGAGGAAAAGCTGTCGTATAACTGATAAAACTCACAGAATGAGAAATCGAAAATCTTCTGGAAGACTATGTTTATATTACCCTAGTTATTGCTGTTGCCCTATACACAGCTCAGTGTAGGACAAAGATGTCTGCTTATGTCCTCCGATTTATGATGACGTTGCAGAATGTCTCACTGGGAACTCACAGAAGATGCTACTCCAGTTGCAGCCTGATAGTGTGTTCTTTTTTTTTGGGTACTTTAATCAACTCTCCTTTTGTCCAGACCGATCTTTAATCAACTCTCCTTTTGTCCAGACTGATGGTATCTTCCCTTTCTCCCAGATATCAGCATAAACATCGGAAGGAGAATGTTGGCTGCAGCTGCTGTATCAGCATTGAGGAGCTCAAGTTGCCAGCACCTTGGGACTTCCTGATGGACGGAGAGATGACTTCATGTATGTTGCATGGTAACATGTGATATGGGTGGTATAGTGGCTCAGGGGGTGGAGATAGTGTCCTACTCTTTTCTACGTGTTTGTCATCACAACTGAATGACTACTGAACGAGACAAGCACACACATTAATTGTAGAATTGTTTTAAATGTATTTTTATTTTTTGCTGGCGAAAACCGATTCGATAATCTGTATTATTTTGATACCGTTCCGATACCGATTTAGCATTTTTATGGCCGATATGGCCAATTTCCGATTATGCTACCGATTAATCGTGCATACCTACTTTAAAGGAGCATTTAGTGATTTGGGTGATTTGGAGAAAATAAAACGGTAACAAGATATGCACATGCACACGCTCTACAGTGGGGGGGGAAGTGCAACGGGCCAACAGCATGCACACCAAGGCCCGCCCCGCTCAATCCTGATAGGAGGAAGCCCAAACCAAAACTAAGGTTTTTTTTTACCCCTGCGGTTCACTGGGGACAGGGAGGAAGTCATTATATGGTCAGCACACTCTATAGTAGGGAGGATTATCACAAAAAGAAAAAGAAAGAAAGTGATATTTTAATTATGTGAAATCACTGCATTTCCCATTTAACACTGCAATGCAAAAAGAACACTCTACCAGGGAGAAAAGATGTGAGCCTTGAATGATCAATCAATTGTACCTTTTTCTTTTTAATTATTTATTTTATGAATTTGGTATAGAAATAGCTGTGTTTACGACGTGTACGACGTACTGTGCATATAGTGCTTCCTTCTGCTGCCTAGCTACGTACGTTGGACACTTTTTTTTTTTTTACTATAATTACATCTTTGTGTCTGAATGTTCCTCTCCCTTTAACCGGCTTTGTTCCACTCGAAAGGAACACGTTAATTAAACCACCATGGATGGATTTACCCCATTATGGACTCCTACCAGCGTGCAACTGTCCCAGATGTGGCCGGTCACAGGAAAATTAGCCCCTCTTTGCCTCCCTGCTCCTTTCCGGAATAGTCAGCCGTTCAGGGGAGGTTTGTAAGAGGAAGATAAATACAGGCAGAGTTGTGTTTGCTGGGGAGGGGGGGGGTGCTTCTGCTTTTGATATCCTCCCTCTGGCCTGTCTTTTTAAGTGGGGCAAAGCCTCACTTCAATAGACAGTATGTGGGGTAGGTAGGTAGGTAGCTGCCTGCAATGAGCATGAAGCATGAACCAGTTAAGTTTCACTTTCACTTAGGCCGGAATACCGGCATTACACAAATTCATCCACCAGATGGGAGCGACAACTCTTTGTTGCATAAAATAACTTGTAGGGTCTTGTGGGTCTGGAAGTTCCGGGGACCCCCCAGGGACCCCCACACAGAGTTGCCCCACTTACTTCACACAGGTGTGATTTTTTTCTTTCCGCCGGTGATGACATCCGACATCACATGCATTTCCTTTTGGATTCATGTAGTTGTAGACTGTCTATAATAGGTTTGATATGTATGGTTATTAATCAAAATGTATGTAACAATTTAACTACATCATCGTCATCATTTTTCGACCACGGTCGAGATCATTCCACAATGCCACGCCAGACATCCGGACCTTCATTGCCATTCCCGCAGTTCCTGCTTACTGATGCATGTGTCCCTAGCGATGACATCAGGGAACGACAGTTTTCTACTGTTTTGAGACAGGATTCCAGAGAAGAAGGGAAGATATAAAGTCATTGTTGTCAGCTCTGTAGCAGTGGCCGGCAAACTGCGTTATTCGGACTAGTGAAGAAACACGGGGAAGGTTGCCGTATATTTAGAGAAGTCGATGGGTGGCTCTTCCAAGAGAGATTTACAATGAAAAGATTACGATTATTATTACAATTTCATTACAAAGATATGTGAACGACATTAACCCTGGTTAATGTCCCTATGTTGGTGTTGGTGGGGAAACTCTCCAGAAGGTTCACACATTTTGAAATATATATATATTATAAATAGCATCTTTTTTTTATGTAATACTTTACAAACCGAACCCTGGCCTGTATATACAGGTAATTCTTTACCAACGACAGGAGAGATGCAGGGATGGAATGGGTTTCACTATAGCTCCCCCCCGCCCCATCCCCCAAAAATAGTGTATTCCGTTTTTCTGTGGGGAGCAGAGGAAGATGGATGTACTTATTATGGTGAGCATGCAATGAGTGAGGCGCGGGGAATCAATAAGTCCCAGAGAAGGGTGTGTGTGAGGCCCATACAGATGCTCGTGTTGAAGTGGGCTTACAAATGAGCTGCTGATAGCTCGGCGTATAAGCATATGCAGAGCCTCTTTACGCACAAGCTCTTGGCCCATTGTATAAATATATTAGACGGTAGCTACGCAAATTACCTGCTTAATTTACTGCAAATTGCTTTTCCTTTGTCTTTTATGTTGCACATAATGACATGTCATTTTCACCTACTGCAGGCAGCGCTGCTTATTGTTGTCTGGAATCTGAGATTGCAAAACGCCAATGGATTTGTTGTTTGTTGGTCAACCTCTCCACAGTGTGTAATAATCGTTCACTGTGCCTTGGAGAGTTTCAAGAGATGAGAAAGTGTCGAGCTAATGAGCGTGAAGAACTATCACGATTTGAGCGAGGCTTTTGACCGCATACTCGCATAGTTACCCCTCGAGGTTCTGGTCAACAAAGTAGTAGTTAACACAGTTGATTGGATTGCATTTGGAAGGGCATCGTGAATGTTGGCTAGAATATTAACATTCCCTGGATGGATTTAGATAATAAGTAATAATCTGTTACATTAAAAAACAATTAGAGGTGCAATTATATCTTCAGGATGTAAACATTGTCTTATCTTTCACCTTTGTGCTGTCATGTTCTTTAATTAACAGCTTGTTTCAGATTACAAAACAATGAGTACAGTAGAGACTACTACAATAACAGTAAAACAACTTGGCAGATGAGGAAAACCCATACATTCATCTTCGACCGCTTATCGGTAGTCGGGTCGCGGGGGCAACAGCTCCACCAGAGAGCTCCAGAGCAACATTAGTGACTTCTTCCTGGGGGATCCTGAGGCGGCTCCTTTTCAAGCGAAGAAGCAGAGACTCTACTCCAAGTCTCTCAGGAATCTGAGATTCGACTATCGGCCGGACACTCCTTGGGACCACCACCCCGGGACCACCACCCCGGTCTGCCACTCCCTCTGCAGGTGAGGAAAAGTCGAGACAAAAAAAGGGAAGAGAGAAACCATGGCATGAGGTGGACCGGAGGCATGGTGTCTCTCTACGTCGTCCTCAGACGAGCCCTGCATTGGCGTCTCCAGTCATCTCAGTTCTCCATACATCTGGGTCAGCTCATTTGTCATGCTCTCTGCACCAGCATCTTTCTTTAGTACGTCCACATAGGTGGGTGTGGGACATCCTCTCGATCGATGCCGTGTGTTGGTTCCCACAGTACAAGCCACAGTGCAAGCTTTTTGGTTGGGAGTTCTTGGTGTCGGTGGCAGTGGCCAGCTGGTCTCATCCTCCTTAGTGCTATACACTTGGTAATGTATAGCCCTGTATCACCCATCCAGGGATTTCTGTAGGGCTTGTGCAAGTTGTGTTCGTGTCCAGCATTCACAGCCATAAGAGGAGTGTGACTAGTGCTGTGAAGTTAAATAAAGAGAGCATTTACATTATAATACTGCCACGTCTGATCTGATATTTTGATTATACCACAGGCAGCTCCACATCACATCATGCCACGTTAATTCGAAATGACACACTGGTGAACAAAAACTGACAAAGTCTCTGAAACGATGCTGTTCTCAAACAGAATTGCTTAGACGTCACTTCTTAAATAGTGTTGCTGGCTATGCTAAGAGGATCAAATTCTTACATAGTAACTTTTGACAGCAATCGACACTGAGCTATACTTCATTCTCCTCCTCTAATGCTTGAATTCTGCTGCAGAGCACTCTCCAGTGTCCTGGTAGACGACACATTAACGTCTTTACTTGAGATTTCAAAGTTCAGCGCAGCATGTGCATCGCACTCCGAAACCATTGCTTTGATCACAGATATCTTTCACTGACAAGACACTCCCATGAATGCAATTTACTATTCACATGCACGCACGCTGTGAGTTATAGAGCGACCGAATCCAAAAAGCAGCACGCACTCCTCCTCGCCAATAAAGGGTGTTCAGCTTGCAGGGATTTACATAAATGCAAGCAGCAGGCCAGCCGAGCCAAGACACCCAGTCAGCCAAGCATTATGAAAAAGACACAGCATAGATAGACCACTTAAAAACACCAGCTTGTGTCAAGCAATTCATGTGTTTGTGTGCAAATATGTGAACTGCATGTGTGTGCATGTGCATGTGCATGTGCATGTGTGTTTACGTTAACATTAAGAGTGTGCTGTAGTCCTACTGTGTACATGGGTTTTTCATGCAAATCCAACCGCACGTAGCCACGGGATCTTTCCCTATAGTGCTGCTGTTTGCCTGTGGTAAGCGAATAGCGATCCCCATTTGCATTGTTAAAGAAGAAGGATGACTCTCAGCGATGTATCACTCTTGCCCAGACTGCTTTGGGGACAGGCGTATCTGTCTTTTTTTCCGTGTGCTGCCGACTAGCACACGGCAGTCGCGGCTCCTATACAGGCTGCAACACAAGCTCCTAGTCAGTGTGTTTTGTCAGCTCAATGACCCACAATTCATAGCGCCCCGGCCCCAGCTGTTGTGCCGTGAATAGACCCGACTGTGTGCCTTTGTGTTGCGTTCTATGTGCAACCACTCCAGGGATTTGAATGCACGCTGAATACAGCCAGATATGAGCCTCGGCCGTACAGTAAGGCCCTGCTCCCCCCGTCATCCCTCTCCACTACTCTTCCTGTTTCTGAGCCTCCGACGGAGACTACAACCGACTATCAATAAAAGGTCGTCAATGAAGGCCCTTTGCCTTTCTAATGCTGCCACGGAGAATGATGGAATTGCCAATATAAATGGCCCTGGTCTGAGGAGCCGGCGGGTCCACGGGGGAAGATCCATCAACATCTGCCTCCTGGGTGATGATCGCACTCCCTCCCACACCCCCGCTGCTGTGTCTCTCCTCCCGGCATGCACTCCACCACTCCACCACCACGGCTAAACGACAGACACACACGCGGTGCAGTGCAGTGGCCATTAGCGAGGCAGCTTCTTGTTGACAATTAATGGTCCTCCTGTTCAATTGTACATATTTGCAAGGTACACTCGACTTGAGTGCACGCCGCTCTCGGGAGGTGTAAACACAGCTGAACAAATGAGTAGAGCTCGGATGTTTTGGTTGTGTGTGTGTGTCGTTCTTTTTTCATGATTCAGAAGCAGGTTGGGTGTTTTGTTCACAAAGATATCCGTGTAGGAGTTTTTGAAGCCGTCCATTCATATTTTATCAATGTTCAATACAGTAAATTAATATTTCTTCTTGTTGTGTGTTCTCTCCTCAGTATCATATGCCACTCAATTTCAGCCTTGAAACACTCCTGCTGCCCTTTGATGAGTTCTGTTTTTTTTTTATTCATACACCTACCTGTGACAGCTCGTCTTTATTACTTAATACAGTCACAGCATGAACCAAGATTTTAAAAAAAGGTTCATTCTGCCTTTTAATCTGCAATACTATACCCTTTGTTATGACTTCTTGAAGTAGATATTTCATTTCACAGTGAGTGACACCCCTGGTTGATTTTCTGGGGATTCGGATACTAGTGTTTCTCCATTGGAACGGATGACTCAGTAATAATAAGGTAACAGCACTGTAACACAGGGTGCAAATGTAAACTAAATGGTAACTAATGCTATAACTAAACTATATGCTATAAGTGCTATAAATCGTTATAGCATTGCAAGAATTTATTGTCCATACATTTTGAACGGAGAGTTCTTGACGGTTCTCTTACGTGACAGCACATTTTGTATTGCTGTGGCTTTATAGCTTTGATCTGTCACATTCGCAGATATGTAATACTTTATTGTTTTATTTAACAACATAATTGGTAATAGGAATTATGTTCACACATCTAACATGCATGGTTTCTTGTCGCATCGACCCCATTAGCATCCACTCACTCAAAGAGTGTGATGTTGTGTCGAGTGGCAAAAAACTACTTTTTTGGCCTTGACAGCCCAAACATCAAAGTAAGCAAAGCAAAGCAAAGTTCTTTGTTTACCCAGGGTGAATGGACTAAGCTCGAGATGCTTATTTACAGCCAGACCCTGCATATTTCATAGAACATTTCATGGTAGAGGTTCAATGCCTTGCTCAAGGGCACTTCAGCGGTGGTAATTTTAACGTGCCCGTCCGGGGATTCGAACTGGGGACCTTCCGGTATCAAGACCGCTCCCCTAACCGTTCGGCCACCGCTGCCCCTGTCTGATTGAATTAAATGAAATTAAACAACATTAAACTCACTTTGCCAAGACACTGACATTCCCATTCCCATTCACTGTATGCATACACATACCCTCTATTCAAATACATGGAATTTAAGGAAATCATGCACCATTGTGGTATTGCTCAACAAACCTCAGATCCATTCTCCTTCATTCCTTCCTCTGGCACTCAGAAAACATTACTACCCCAAAAAGGCCCAAAACACAGGCTGTTGGGCAACTTGTGCCAAAGTTATAG
>OOFJ01109001.1:0-20764 GCA_900323375.1 Benthosema glaciale
CGGACTGAATCTTCTTTTTGATATATACATCTTCCAAATGGGTCCCATATCAGGACATCTTCAGGACATCTTTTCAAGATGATCCAATACTTGTGATTGATTCTCTGATTGCATCCCCTTTTATACGCACTGTCCAGCACTGGTCTGATGTAACGTTTTACGTACTAGTCTTCACATGACTCTTATGTAATGATTCCTACCCGTTTGAACTCAAATTCCAAATACCTGTCCACGGTGGAGGGGGTGTGACACGGGACGTTTCGAGTCCAGTCCAAAGCTGGTTATAGGAGTGGTGTTTCACACCACTCAAAAAGAGTGTTGAGCCAGAAGGCAAAGCTGTCTGTCTACCGAGCAATCAATACACATCAATATATATTCGCGGGGGGTATACATCTAGAAAAACTAGATTTGAAACCGCATGCAGACTGTGTTTTAAAACATGTATTAACATGTAAAAATAGTAAATAAGGTTTTTACCAAATAGGAATATTAAAGGGGCTCCAATATGAATTTAAAATCCAATGGATTATATAAATGTTGCCCTTTAATACCTCTTTATACCCACTGAAGCCTAAACAACCACTCAGATCATTCATTTTCATCCTCTCTCAGGATGCTATTCCAAGCCATTTCAGCTGCAATACCAAACATGTCCACACCTGCGCCCCCTGTCCCACCCACCTCAGTCTTTACTGGTGATAATGGGTAGTGCATTAACAAGTAGCAGCTGTGCATGTGTGCGTGTGTGACATAATGATACCATAAGATATCGTATCCATATTTGGGCATAAACCATGTGATGTTTGTGCAGCTGCATAAGTGACCAGTGCCAGTAATATTCGCTACAAGTTACTGTATGGAACAGGGCATGGAAAAAGAAAAGGTGACAATTGATGTGTCCACAACTGGTGACATCGGCTTGGACCAGGCCATCAAACAGTGGCTGGAATACGACAAACATCCAAAAACGGTGGCTCTGGTAGAAGACCTGGTAAAGAAAGGGGCGGTGGCAGAGCTGAGAAAATGTTTCTCCTCCCGGATGGAGTTTGGCACGGCGGGTCTGAGGGCAACCATGGGCCCCGGCATATCCCGCATGAACAGCCTCAGCATAATCCAGACCACACAGGGCTTTTGTCGCTACCTGGAGCAACGATTTGACGACCTGAAGGAACGAGGGGTGGTGATTGGCTACGATGCCCGGGCCCACCCTGAGAGCGGGGGCAGCAGCAAGCGTTTTGCTAACCTGGCAGCAGCCGTCTTCGTCAACCGAGGTGTGCCTGTCCACGTCTTCTCCGACGTCGTACCTACGCCCTTCGTGCCTTTCGCAGTGTCCCGCCTGGGTCTCTGTGCCGGAATCATGGTTACTGCATCACACAACCCCAAACAGGACAACGGGTATAAAGTGTACTGGGAAAACGGTGCCCAGATCATCCGCCCGCATGACATCGGCATTTCCGACGCCATAGAGAACAACCTGGAGCCCTGGCCCGAATCTTGGAATGCAGAGGAGGCCCTGAAGAGCCCCCTGCTCCGTGACCCTTACCAGGACGTCCACACACAATATTTCACAGCCATCCAGAAACACTGTCACCACAGGGAGATTAACGAGGCTTCAGAGGTGAAGATTGTGCACACGTCTGTGCACGGGGTGGGACATTCATTTGTACAGTCGGCATTCAAAGCGTTCCACCTTCGTCCTCCATATGCTGTAGAGGAGCAGAAGGACCCTGACCCAGAGTTCCCAACGGTCAAATACCCCAACCCTGAGGAAGGAGAGGGCGTTTTGGCTCTATCCTTTGCTCTGGCAGAGCGGGAAGGGGCCACTGTGGTGCTTGCTAATGACCCAGACGCTGACCGTCTAGCCGTCGCCGAGAAGAGTAGTGGACAGTGGCGCGTGTTCAGTGGTAATGAGTTGGGAGCCTTGATGGGCTGGTGGCTGTTCCGCTGTTGGAAACAGCAAAACCCAGATTCTGCTTCTATTAAAAATGTGTACATGCTGGCAAGCGCCGTCTCGTCCAAGATAATACGAGCCATGGCTCTGAAGGAGGGCTTCTGCTTTGAGGAAACACTGACGGGGTTCAAGTGGCTGGGAAACAGAGCCAAAGACCTGCTGGACCAGGGAAAGACTGTGCTGTTTGCTTATGAGGAGTCCATAGGATATATGTGCGGTACCTCTGTACTGGACAAAGATGGAGTGAGTGCTGCAGCCATAGCGGGAGAGATGGCTTCCTATCTGGCCACGACAAACACAAGCCTCTCCCAGCAACTAACTTTCATCTATGAAGAGTATGGCTACCACATCACAAAGAACTCCTATTTCATCTGCCATGACCAGGAGGTGATACACAGTTTGTTTGATCGCCTCCGTAACCACGGTGACAAGAAGGGCTCCTACCCGACTGAGTGTGGGCGCTTTGCCGTCATTGCCGTGCGAGACCTCACCACGGGCTATGACAGCAACCAGTCCAACAACAAGGCGCTTCTCCCCACCTCCAGTTCCAGTCACATGATCACATTTTCCTTCTCCAATGGCGGTGTGGCCACCATGAGAACCAGTGGCACCGAGCCAAAGATCAAATACTACACAGAGCTTTGTGCCGGCCCTGGAAGCAGTGATGTGGCGCAGTTGCAGCAGGAGCTGGATGACTTGGTTGAGGCCGTTGTTGAAAACTTCTTCCAACCCAAAAAGAACAATTTGCAACCCAAGCCAGAGTAACCATAATAACATATAGGCTACTATACGGTACAGCATGTACAGTGTGTACAGTGTATACACTCAGTGGTGCACTCCAGAGCCTTATAATAGACAAGAGTTACGCAAACTCTGTTGACTTCATGGGGCCGGTCTAATGGCGGCTCCTCTACATAGACTTCTATTGAGCAATGCTCAACTCCTGGAGACAACCGGAAGTTAGGAATGCATTGGACTCTATGGGCTCGCGCTAGTACATGAACCACGTGACCAGGCTGTTTTCTGCCCCCTCGATATCGCAACTCTTCTGATTATAAGGCTCTGGTGCACTCCATTTGGAGTGAGTTTGGTTGTGGTACCAATACTACTGGTTATTTATTTATAGTACTTTATTACTGTATATCTTTGAGGGGCGCTAGCCCCTCCAACGTCTGTCTTTCAGAAGTTACGTCATGTGGCAGCCAAGTCTGTATGGGGGACGGACGGACAGACAACACCACACGTGATGTCATGTTGCGGCCAACTAAATGGTTTTCTTCATAATAATGCTCTGTCTCATCAATACTATTCAAGTGCACATTCAAGTGTTATTTCATTAACATTTCAGTCAAGTGAGGCACGGTTGTGTGTAGTTGCACACACCTTGGTTGAGCTTTAAAACGTGTCTTTATTAATTTTAAATAGATTTTAAAGAATAAACCACACAATATTGTGCACGGGAAGAATAAACCATATAATGATATATTAAAGTGAAACAAGTATAATGTAAGCATCCGTTTGTACATTTTTGTACAAAATACACTTTGGGTATGATGACTTTAAACTATAAAACGAAGATTAATAAAGTGATACGCTAAGTGTAAAGTGTGTGTGCCATGATATGTGCAGTTCCTCTGTACATGGGCAAGGTGGACAATATCTATTGGTTTGCACAAAAGTGTCTCCTCTAGAGACTCATCTGTATGCCCACAAACGTCAGCATCAACCACACCACCTCCACCTTTCCATCCTTCATCAGTGAGAAATAAATTGAGGGCATCTGTGTTGACCAACACTGCCATGGTAGCCTCGGAAACCCAGGCGTTTTTATTTGGACTGCCATAGTAGCATAGATGGATAATGACAACTTGATCACCGTTTGCATGCTTTCATACGGGTCAATTTCAAGCACCGCTGCCCTCCCTGACCCCTGCATTGAGAGTCGCAACACTTTCTCTTCTTACGTTTTCATCTCAGTAAGCGAAGCACTGTGTGAATGGTCAATTGAAAAGTCTTCTTTTCCTTTCGGTTAATTCCCATTGGGGAAATCATCTGTTTCAATTTACAATGTAGGCATTTAGCAGACACTATAGCAGACAAAGTAACGTTTGTTGTATACACCCCATTTGTATGGGGGAGTGAGGGATAGCGTTAATTGATTACCGGTAATTGATATTTAGTATAATTAATAAAACATTTCTTGACTGTAGAGATAGTGTATACCGATTTGCGTGATGTATGAATAAAATCTGTGTGAGTAATATAAAGCAAAAATCTGCCTCATGGTGGCGCTATAACAGGCAGATGTGAAAAATGCACGGCAAAGGTTTTTACTTGGCTGCTAGGGAGTGCGCATACAAAGTTAGTTGTACACAGATCGGTGCAGTTATGCCTGACTTGACCTGGCAATCAATCGACAGCGGCGGACTCCAGACCAGAATGTCTTGGTGCGTGCGTGCGTGCGCGTCTCTCTGGGTCTGAAAGTATTAAAAACATTAAGTCATGAAGTCAGTCGCGAGATTCAGGCAGCTGGTCTCTTTCTCGTCTAAAGGGACACCAGAAAACGATACTTTAATTTGCCGTTTTCTATGAACACCGTTCTCGTGGGTCTGGGACTCGAGTTAAAGTGACTTCTTAAAGTTCCACTTTTCCCAAAAAGCACAACTTTACTTATATATCCTCAATATTATTGTTGCATTTTGTCTATATACAATAACTACAACTGCTTACACATTTTTAAAGCTAAGTTAAATCCACCGTTGCACACTACTAGTGAAAATACTGGGATGTGTCTAGACAGGTACAGTATTCTTAATAAACTGAAAATGTAGATAATATTATTATTTTTTACTATACCGAAACCATGGCCCGCATACCGAGGTACGAACCGTACCGTGGGATAACTGAACCGTGGCACCCCTAATGACAATAGCAATGTGTACAAGTAATGCAATGACATGTGTTTAGCAAAAATTAAGGAAGTGTGTGTGCACAGTTTGGCATCGGCCGGTCCAATCGTGCCAGAGATTAGTTGTACACGGACGGACGGATGGACGGACACACACACGGACAGAGTCCAAAACATACTCTCTCCCCATGCCTTCGGCCTGGTGGAGACGTAAAAAGAGTGACTTGCGATTGGTCAGGCTCTCTCCTTTAGCCATTTTCTACACTACACACTTCTTGGATATTGACATTTTCTCTAGCTGTTTGCTGAAGAGGAGATCAACGTAGCACTAGTCAGCCATTTACCCACATGGTGTGACGGTGGCACAAAGTCAATGTGGGACTTCTGTCAAACATCGAGCTCCTGTGACCGCAGGACTTGTCACATTGAGCCTCCTGCAGGGATTCAATTGAAAGAAGAAAAACACATGCAGCCAACAACAGAGACATCAAGCTCCCGCTTAATGTCTCTGTTGTTGGCTGCATGTGTTTTTCTTCTTCTTCCAATTGAATTGAAGTTGGTATTGTAAAGTCAGCACAGCAGTATGAAATAAATTAGACATTTCATTATGCCTAGGCGCAGAACTTCTCTTTTGCCCATGAGCATCCTGTCCATCATGGATCGTACTGTGCATTACTGAAGATTGTGTAGGGTTAAAGTAATCCTAAAACTATCCTCCGGCTCAGCTCTTTTGAATTGAACAAGAAATGTCTGAGTCCACAGTTTCTTTTAACCACTATCTCATGGGGTGTAAATGTGTATGTGACTTGGGTCCGGGAATTGGACCCAAGGCCACCAGCCAACCAACTTTTCATTTAAAGAGTATACTGTATTATGGACAGTTCTTTATACTTGTCTACACGGTCCTGGTTTTAATTTAAAGTTGCAATCCTTATTTAATGAATAAAAAGTATGGTATAGCATGCCAATTCAAGTAACTAACAGCACATCTAATTCAATAACTAACAGCACATCTGGTTCAAGATTTAAATAAATCTCCCCTGGCTAAGTAGTGCTTTGGATGAGAGGTAGAAATTGGTCTATGCATCCAACATCCTACGGTCGGATTGCAGCTTTAAATGTAACAGATATGTATGCTATAATTAACTTTCTTTTCTCCCCCTGGAACCCAAGGACCCCTAAGGGTCCCCAAACCTCTCTTAGAGAAACACTGCTCTATAATTGTCTGGCCTCTTGCCTGACAAAGGACAGCAATTGTTATTGCGGCTTGATTGTGGGTGGCAGTGTGACATCGTAAAACTGCAATATGTAATCTCCTTTGATGTCCCAATTTGCTGTCTCTGGCAGTTTTCGAAAGATGAAACAAACTTACAAACATAACGCTGCTGTTTAACTGGTGTGCTTTCGCCTGCTATTTCTCCTGTGAGCACCCATGTTGTATTACATGCGCGTGCATCTTCACTCCTGTTTCATGTCATTGCTGACAGTTTCTATAAGATAAACAAGCAAAATACAGTGGTCATGGGTACATGCTGTTGTCATGTACCCAGGCCTAATTATTGTTTGAACATGACTGGAGACCATCACAAACTTGTTAACCTATACTGAAGCCTTTAAAAACAACATAGATGATGGCAAAGACATTGTCACATCACCCTGGCCTAGGGAGCACTTCTGCTTGATCTCCAGGATGCCAGAAAACTACTCAAGTCCACTAGGCTGTCTCATTAAAGAAACGGGTCCAAAGGGGAGTGTAATATGTCTCCCTCCCTCTGGTGGGAATTCTTCGGAGCACAGGCAGTCACAGCCGTCTGAAAAAGCATACATCTTGACCCCGAAATAATGGGGCTCCACCATGAATTTAAAATCCAATTATATTTGCCCTTTAATACGTCTTTATAACCACTGAAGCCTAAATAACCACTCAGATCATTCATTTTCATCCTCTTTCAGGATGCTATACCAAGCCATTTCCATGGCAGTACCGAAAATGTCCACACCAGAGCCTTATAGAGAGTTCTGACATCTTAGATTTTTGTAGTAATAGTACAACATAAACATTACAGAGACTTTAGTTGTTACTGTATAATACTTTAAAACAGTTAACATGTTGCACACATTCCAAGGCTGCATGAACAGCGCGCAAGGGCTGTTTTCTCACGTGACCAGGCTGCTCGGCGTAACCTCAATGTCGCAACTCTTTCTACTTTAAGGCTCTAGTCCACACCTCAGGGGCACCCTCGCCCCCTGTTCTCCTCACCACTTATCCCCGCCCACCTCAGTCTCGGTGGGAGGGGGGCAATGAACCACAGTGGGAGGAGGTGGGGACTGGGATGATCCATGCATACCAATGACATAAAGGGTGGAGGCAAAGGGAAAAAGGGGGATGGACTATTAAAATTGGTTTGTGTGAGTGATGTCACTAAATGGAAGGATCTGAGTGGGACCATTCAGACACGCCCATTCAGAAAATCACAGATTTCTCAATGAAGGTCTGACTGTTTAAAAATAAAAAAACAGGGGTGTAAAAATAGTTACGCCCTCCCCACTGTGATGCACCTCACTATCAGGTGAAAAGAAGCAGCCAGTGACTCAATGTGTATCAGAGGAGATGTACACACCCTCTCCAGACCAACATGATTGGGTTGGCAGTGGCACTTGGCAGTGACGGGAACTGACAGGAAAGCAGGGATTTGATCGTGAAGAAAAGAACAGATTTCCTCTTCTATTTGCATATTATTATTTTTTACAGTAATTATTTTTGGTGTAGAGGGTGAAAAGGAGAGGACCAAGAACAGACCCCTGTGGGACCCCAGCAAATGGAGTAGTGGAGTAGAAAATCTGAATTTATAAACCCCTTCATTTATAAACTGAAGGAATGTTTCTCATGGTGAGTTGAGCATCAGAAGAGACTGTACGCCTCGATTCTCGGAACCTGCAAGACGTGCCAAACCATCAAGCGTTGGTTCGGACAAGGCCGCCAGCTGTTCCTGCTCCTGCTTGTCTTTAACAATGCATCAACGTGATTGCAACTTCCCCTCCATACCATCATGAAGGCCAATTTTCAGAATGCGATTCCAGCCCATTTTATATTTATTGGGGGAATTGGCAAGTACTGTTAGCTTCTGTTCTGAGACAAAAAAGAAAAGGAAAAAGAAAGCATCCAGACCACCGCATTACTCATGCACCCACAGTATGGTGAACCTTAGACCATTAATTCGGTTCTGGGATATGAGTAATGACTCTGCCATTTTCTTATTCTTTACGTGGCCATAGGGGTATTTATACCTTCGATTTCTTAATAATGCATCAACAAAGAAACTTCGTAATGTCTAAACTCTGTGCCCACTTCCTCTGTGTATTCGCTTTCATAATATCATAGCAGCAATACCAAAATATGCTTCTTCAAACAGGATAAAAAAAAATATATACTAGCCTACCTGAGAAACAAAAGTATCATATTTCAATTCACCAGGGCCACATTTTGTCTTTTGTTGATGTCAATGAGTGAAATCAACTGAATGACGTTCAGTCACCAGCAGCTATGGTGGCCAACCATTATGCCTACGTAATGCTCTGACGTTTCGCTCACCGAAAATCGCAATGTCGGGTGGAAACCTCATATTTGCAAAACTGTTACTTTTCAGGATTCAATTAAAAACATGCAAAAATTGCGGATCTATATACAAGCTTGCGAGTCACGACAAGTTTTGCTTTAATTGCTACTTTCGTGTGACACTAGTGTACTATGACGAATTAGGGCATTAATTTACAAAACAAAAACGACAAAAAACAAAGAACATCTGGAGATGCCCAACAGCAACGAGTCTAAGCGCACCACACGTCGTGGAAATGACGTGTTGTGAGTTTGTTGACCATCTATTCCCAGTGTCGTAAATCGGCTTCGCTGCGTCCTCGGATGCCCCGCGGTAGCACGTTCCCACTATCTGCCAAAACTATAACGAGTTGTTTACATTCTACGGGAGAGAGCAGGGTCACTCCCTCTCACACCCTGCTGCTCTCTCTTTTGCCAGTTAATCAATATGGACTTCCATTCCCAGCGTTCCGAGGAGCCCTTGGCAAATGATTAGCGATCATTTTGTTTGGATCGCCGCCGAGGGCAATCGGGCCTGCGTTCCTCTGTGACACGAGGTGGTGTAAGTGGAGCGCGAGGGATCTCCTTTCTTATCTGCTGATCAGCACTTAGCTTCATCCCTCTTCTGATGTCTGAGGAGCACTGGTGGATAAAGTACTCAGTAAGCCCAGTATACGTGAGGCAAAGTATAAATATTAATTCCGTTCAAGTGACATTCAACTATACTTGAATTAAAGTACTGGAGTATTCCAAAGTAGAAATTATAAAGCATACTTTTTTTTTTATTATATCAATGCATTGTTGTATTAAAATGTAGAAACATTCTAAAAAAATGCAGATCTACAAACTTGCAACGCTATTTTCACAATAATTTTGAAATGGGGCTTAAGTGGTTTTCATAATGTATACTTATTATTTCCTTCCTAGAAATGTATGGGAGGTACAATATTAGTGTTTGAAATGTAGTGGAATGTAGTTTCCCAAACTACAAATACTCATGTAAAGTAAAGATTACAGTATTCAAGTAAATGCACTTTGTTACTGTCCACCACTGCTGAGAAGTGAGATGGCGCTCAGATGTTACGCCATGACTGGGGGGCATTCTCCGCAAACCCAGAACTACAAGCCAGAAACACAGCAGAGTTCAAAGACCGCATTCACATTGAAGGAGGAACCAGGCGCAGGGTACACAAAGTTCAAGCACATGAGGCTGCAACAGCAAGGTGTGTAACGGTGATGCAGACCAGAGGCCCCACAAGATCGAAACAGCACGCCCGTCGCCAGAGGGTAGAGTACACCACACATTCGATCAAGAACCGTCCACAGGTGAGACACTGAAGGAGGCCAAGTGTCTTCTCTTTGCCGAGTATGATAAAATCAAGGGCGAGGAGCTGATGCAAAAAGTCCTATGCTGATGACATCTGCTTGCTATCTGACCACGTAAGTCAGGCACAGGCTCTCCTAACCAGAGTGGAATTGGAGTGTGCTGAAGTTGGCCTCAGGCTAAATGCAAAGAAGACCGAGGTCATGACCTATAACATCCCCCAAGAACATTTGATCGTAACAATGATAGAGGGTACTGCACTAAAGGAGGTCAATTACTTTAAATACCTGGGTGCATGGGTTGGCTCCACAGAAAAGGACATTAAAGTGAGGAAAGCACTTAATACCTGGAGAGCCCTTAATGGTATGACCAGTGTGTGGAAATCCAACCTCCCCCGGCACATCAAGATCAGTTTCTTCTCTGTGACCGTGGAGTCCGTTCTCTATGGCTGTGAATGCTGGACACATAAGCCCTATAGAAACCCCTGGATGGGTGCTACACCAGAATGTTGCGTCTGGTACTGAACATCAACCAGGATGAACACATCACCAACAAGTGTCTGTACGGGGCATTACCAAGTGTATCAGAGAAAATAGCAGTAAGGAGGATGAGACTAGCTGGCCACTGCCACCGACACCAAGAACTCCCAGCCAAAAAGCTTGTACTGTGGGAACTAACACACAGGCATAGATCGAGAGGGCGTCCCACACCTACCTTTGTGGACGTACTAAAGAAAGATGCTGGTGCGGGGCGCACAAATGAGCTGGCCAGATGTATGGAGAACCGAGATGATTGTATTGTTCAATAACAATATAAATATGGTATCGGGAACCAAAATCAAATGATCGGAATCGGATCGAGAGCAAAAACACATGATCGGGACATCCCTAATTCAAATATAATTGTTTTTAAATAAAAAATAAATTCTGCTTATTATTTAGATAAGACAAAAAGTGTAGACTCTAGTCTACACTTGTGTAGAGAAACAAGAAACTGTAGGCGTAGAGAGGGCGTAGACATGTGAGACATGTGCCACATGCTCCTTGTTGCGTGCTACAGAACATGTGGCACATGCACTGTCCATAATGCCATGTGGTCAGTGCATAATGCCATGTGGTCAGTGCACTATGTGGCAAACAATGATAATGTTTTGAAGAATGCACAATAGTGGTCAAAATGACTAGGCTGTTTTTGCTGACCTACTGGCTTGCTCACTCTCTCAATGTTTAAATGTGCATATCGTTGCAGTCAAACAGAACCGAAGCCTTTTGATATCCATATTTTAACTTATGTTTTCACGTAAATGAATGCCCTACATTGTCATACAAACGTAGATTTTTGGCTAATGTTACCCCCAGAATATGGATGATGGACTTCAAGTGGTTAAATGCATTCAGGAATAAATGGCTCATACAGTAGGACATACAGATGGAAAAATGAAATGGAGAGATAAAATGCAATAAGCCTGTGTTCTTGGAACGTGTATAAAACTGAAGGATATTAGTTTGGAATGCACCCCACTGGGTGTGTCCAGCATCTGGCTAAACTGGAGCATACCATTTTGCTTTTTTTTCTTTTTTTTTTTTTATTATTATTTATTATTTATTATTTATTATTTATTATTTATTATTTATTATTTATTATTTATTATTTATTCCAGAATTCCAGAGATTATATTTTTATTTATTGCAACAATATTCTCCCCCTCTTTTTGTTGGACCCAAATTTTTGGTTTGCAAAAGTAGAATAGTGGAGATATTTTTATATTCTCTTCTGCCTCGATGTCCAATTGCCCTAAATCAAGTCAATACAAAATATTGTGACCATAATATGTATAAAGAAATATTATTTCTCTTTATGGTCCATTCCATTCACTGTGGAAAAAAGGACATTTCCAAGGAGTCCAAGGAGTGCACTTTGAAAATACTTTACAGTGTGAACCAAATAATTCTAAAAACAACCTCAATTCCACTTCAGATAGCCTACTGTATGTGCACAGGCCAAAACTAGTCTGTAATGTATGACATAATTACATCTTAGCACACTGTATGCCAAAATCTTTGTGCTTCAGTATACTATTCGTGACTGCTATGCATATACTTTACTGTGTAGTGTGTAGGGCATTGCTAATGAATGATGACCTTGCATTGTTTTAATGTAAAACACCGTACAAGACAAGAAAAAGTCAATAATTATAATGGAAGCCCCCCAAGAGATCTTGGAAATCATTAATAATTGGTATAATTTCCCCCATGGGCTAGTCTATAGCAAAAAGGTTTGACAGCTTATTTCCCCATGCTGAATGAAATGAAATAACGGCCTTTCTGAATATACTGTATGCGCACGCACGCACACACGCATGCATGCACACACAGTCGTCAAAGGAACTGATTATTTTGGGCATAATGGTATAGCTAATTAACAGTTATAGACTTCTTTCAACATTGTTTGTTGTTATTCCCATCTGTTCAGATGGAATTGATAAGAAAGCAGCAATGCTTCGAGGTACGTACTGTACTGGCTCCGTTTACTGTACATTCTGTACTAGGCTTTGATCAAAGAAACGCATATTCCCAGAAGATGCAGTATTCTTCAGTAATGCACTTAAGAGAGTACATTCTTAAAGACATTTCTCGAGAATATCAGTTAGACATAACAACCTATATGAGGTCAATAGGCCATTAATAGACATCTACAAAAGAATGGCATTACACGTGCCTCAAGGAATATCACTTGCACTACTTAACTTTTACGTTGTTTTTTTTCCCTCTCAATTTGGTATATATTGTATAAACCAATTCCCATGTCACTAGTAATCCCCTGACTATAGTAATTACAGTTGGCCGTGTGGGAGGGTAGATCTGTGTTTCTCAAATAGATAAATGTGCTGGATTGAATTCACAATACATTCTATTCGTATTGCACTTTTCACGCACGTTTCATTCACAGGGAATCTCAAGGTTAAAACTCAATCACAGAAGGTTAAAAGCAGGGATAAAGAAATAGTCAAGCACAAAAGGATATTGCAGACAGTGGTTACACAACAATTTAACGCAAAAAAGGCCTTGAGAAATAAAAAAAGTTTTTAGGCAATTTTTAAAAGATCCAGGGTCTTTGGTGCTCTCAGATCAAAAGGAAGGCTGTTCCTCAGGCATGGTCATGTCCTGGTCCCTCTATTACTAAGGTATTATTTTACTAAGGATATCGTGTTGGAATCTGTATGCAGATCTGAGGGTGGAGGTGGAGGTTTGTGGAGGCTCAATTAGTTTCCATAGGTAAAGATGGGCATGTCCGCTGACCGTCTATGCAGTTATGAGTCAGCAGGACCTTGTAGTCATCCTATTCTCACACTAGTGAGAATAGGCTTACGGACTCTTCTTAGGATCCTGGCAGTGCTGTTCTGGATGTACTGCAGGTTCTGAATACTGGAATCCCTGTGTGAACACTGGAGGATTCTAACCCTTATTTCCACCAATTTAATTAGCGGCAAACATTATTTCCATTAGGGGCACTCACCTCACCAAGTGCATGTTTGAAGAAAAGTGTGTGCTGTGTATACGCTGTATTTGTGCACAACGTTACATTCATTAATATACAGTATAAATACAAAGAAGCACCACAAAGCATCTGAAACAATAACCCCCGATATTGTTGTCACTTTTCCAGCAGACAATATTACTTTATTTTCTCGGGAAGCACACGCCATAGCCTAGGTAATAATAACAACAATCTTTCCGGGTCACTGTCTGAACAACTGTAGCATAGGCGACTCACAGGAAAGAATACACAATAAAGGGATATAAGAACTTCAGAGAAAGTCCAGCACAAGATGTATTTTTTTTTGTTTCCCAGACAATATGAAAGACCAGAACAGTGCAAGATATCCTGCAGCTACAGTATACTGTTGCCAGTGCATAATACGGGGGAGAATAAAAAGCAGGTATGTCAGCAAGAAAAGGACCAACTCCGTGGAGTCCAGGTGAGAGCGATGGAGAGGCGGGGTGCAGACGCTAAGGAAAGGGATGGTGGTGGAAGTCGTTAATGAATGGCTATTGGAAACTCAGGGCGGACGCTGCGTCGGAATGCTTACTCGTCCGTGATTAATGACTACGAGGCTGCTGTAATAGGTACCGCTGGGACCGTAGATGCCTGGACCCTTTTTATAGAATATAGCCCCAAAAGAAAAAAGATGAAGTCCCCATTACAGTGCTTCTTTGCACACACGCACACAAAAAAAGGGAAAAATCTAGGTCTCAGCATGGCCCACGAAGAAGCTTACTGTCACAATTGTACAATGTACTGTACCATTTTCTCCACGCAGCAAAAGTGCTTTGTTAAAATCGACTGAATATATGTCTTTGTTTATTGCATGAAACACCTGCATTTTCCGTTGTTCAGTATCTGGAAGGCGGGCGAAGTTTGGGACAGTTACATTGTCCACTGATGACACATGTAAAAAAAAAATCACAAGGCTCTCTGCCTCCCGGGAATCATTTATCGAGTATCACTCATAGAGAGGCGGACTGCAGATGTTTCTGTCCCAAACAGAGTAAAACTCACACTAATCCATCAATACCAAGGGAGTTGATTTAAAACATTTTAGATGTAATCCAAATGTTTTGTATCAAAGCCATGTGGCTCGATGGAGCTCGATACCTGATACCCGAAAAAACCTGATAACAAGCTTATTGAGTTCCTGGTATCAATACGCTTTGGGCTTGCTTTTAAAGTACAACCAGTTTGAAGTTTCTTCAATATTATTTTCCAAAAGTAAAAAGGTCAATTGCCTTCTGTCTGTTATAAAAGTACTGTATTTGAAGACCCTACTAAATGATGCTGGTTCTGAATGTATTGTTGTCTCCCCTCTTTCCACAATATAATAGAAAATGCTCGATAGTGGGCGTGATAAGAACCACGGCTCGATAAGCCTGATCAATAAGGTGCTCGTTATGAGCTCCATCCCTAGCCATGTATTGCTTTGTGTGGTCTTTAAATGTTCTTTAAATGCAAGACGCAATATGGACATTTCAAAGATACTTGTAATGAAACAGAGCGTATGATTTTGACACGTCATTTTTCTTATTTGGTTAAATTGACGTAACCTGATTGACCATGAATGTGTTTTAATGAAGTTCTTTCTGTAACTGTGTAGTCCAATAGGTTGGATAAATATGGGATAATGAGAAGTGACTGACTGAGCATAGTGTTATTGAAACCATATGCAATTATGATGATTTGCTGAAAGGCTATACACCTCTGTAATGTACAGTGTGTGTGCGTGCGTGCCTGCCTGCTTGCGTGCGTGTGTGTGTGTGGATGCACGTGTCTGCCTTGCATAATATTAAACCTTTGACTGCTCTGGCAAACAGCCCTCAAGGAGTGTTTTTGAGATTTCTCATAATCATGTTGAGGGACTTTTCAACACACTGGTTGGGAATCTAACACCTGTATGTGTATGACCGCACTGCATGCAGTGGACAATAAATTATTCATATCTCTTTTGTTCTACACATTACCTATTCCTCTGAGTGAGGAACAGAGTGCATCTCGGGTTCCCTTTACAATCCATTTGACTTTAAAACAACTTTGACTGTGTGTGTGTGTGTGTGTGTGTGTGTGTGTGTGCGCGTGCGCACGTATACACGAAAAAGGCTGGAGAGTAACACGTAACAAAATATATCTTGCCGCTTTTTCCCAAAATAAACAATTGTCTTTTCACTCCCAAAGCCCTTTTGAGAAATATATAAATTCCTAGGATTAAGTGAGGGATATAAATTGTAAAATTAATTATTCCCCACAAAAAAACAATTACCTTGTTTGCATTTTCCAAGGTTATTTTGAATTGATTACAACTCGGCAAGGGTTGGTTAAAGAGACCAGTTTGTGTGATTGCTAATAATAAAAAAACACATCCCTTGGCTATCAGTACAAACAGTTACATTTGTGCAGCGATGCGATACAAACACATAGATTATTTACGATCATCTGCATGCGCGACGGCTCACCACGGACAGCGCTCGAAGCTTTTGAGATACAGCGCGTTGAAAAAAATGTTATTATGGGACCTCTATGGAACTAGATTTACATCCCATCGCTGGTGGGGACGAGTGCTATCAACAGCAGCCGGAGCAATGCTAAAAGGTAAATTGACGGCCGCCGCTTTGATACATATAGTAAACGGTTATTTACAAATGCGTTCGTAAAAAGCATATTGAGGTACTTATAGCTTATCTACGAAAAATAATCAATTACTGAATGTCAAGTCTCCAGGTTTTCTTCAGAATATGTGTGACACTTATGACACTATGTATGGAGCATTATGAGTCCAACCAGTACAAGTGGTTCTCAATTTTTTTATTTCCCATAGGTCTGAGTGTACAAGCCATATGTATGACCTGTTATGGTCATTTGGTTCCATACTCTTAAGAGTTAGGCCTCATGGTCATTCAGGGCTGATGTGTTTCTGGTAATATTATTGTCCACTCATGTTGTATGTCTGTGGCAAAAAAAAACATTTTGAGTTTGTCCACCACAAGCCTGGTTGTTATAATTTAGTTACGCTCTTTTTAATACTTTTCATTGGTTAAATTGTTGTAAAAGCCACAGATAGACTTTCAAGCTAGGCATGTCGTTGTAGGCAAAGATTAAAAAAATAATCTAAATCTATTCATAAAATAAATGTTGATGTGAGCTTGTAGATCTGCTATCTACTACTATCGGTGTATACTGCTGTCACATGACAAGCATAACATAAAAAATGACTTCATGAATGATCACAGAAATATGAAATGCAGAGATTATCTAGGTTTCTGCCTAATGGTGGTGAGATTACATTTCTTTATG
Source organism: Benthosema glaciale (assembly GCA_900323375.1). NCBI lineage: Eukaryota > Metazoa > Chordata > Actinopteri > Myctophiformes > Myctophidae > Benthosema > Benthosema glaciale. The sequence goes on from OOFJ01109001.1 coordinate 16,622, forward strand.
CGTGAATCTTTTTTAAACCTGGTTTCAAAGCCTTGAATGTACTCCTACACAAATAAATCATTTCAGCTCAGCCAGACTGTCCGGGTTACTCTGTGATATAATCCCCTCTTTGTTGCTCTCGCTATAGAAAGCCTACCTGTTCGGACCGTCTGTGAAAAAGGCTCTTTTAGCTCCGGTCTGTACGGGAGAATAGAAAGAGATCTGGATCTCAGATTAATTGAAGAGGGGCTTTGACAAGAAAAGGAGAAAAGGGACAGGATGAGAGTCCCATACCTTGGCCAGATAATGGTGTATTGGCTTCAGACATCCCTCTGGAGGAGTCTCTAAGCCCCAAACAATGGAAGCAAAATAACCTTGAGGTAGCCAAAGTTGGAACCACCCAACAAAGATTGGTACCATTGTGCCACCGTGGCCATCTTAATTAGTTTTGACGTCATCAGCCGGGCCGATCGCCTTTGTTATCTTTCTTGGGATCTCAATTTGTGAAGGCAACATGCAGTTTGAGGGATTTTTTCCCATTCATGACCATTCAACAGTCACTGGGAATCGTGTCCCTCTTATTGAATGAGAAAGATGTCACTGTTCTGTCCCGAATGGTCAGATTCCAATTACAAGTGATCTGAGAAAGAGTTCAAAGTCTACGATGGATCAGCATTATACAAATGTCACCGAACCTCAACAGAACTTTCGCTGCCGCTCTTGAACTTAGTTGGCCTTGCAACTTCGATTCCAGTAAATTAAAGAAGTAAACTGCCTTCTCCGTCCCCCCAATCCAACAACTTCTTAGGTGGCATCCAAGAGATTTCAAGGTAGCTGAGAAAGGAACCGTGGCCGTAAGTCAAGCTGCTATCTGCCTCCTGCGTCATTCCATCTTGGACGAACCCCGCCGGCTTCAGCGAAACCATCCCTCATCCCTCTGAGGCCCTGTCATACATTCTTTATGATGGTGTGTGTGTACGGACAGGCATCGGATTGGCCCCAGACTTCAGCTTGCTGGAAAGGGAGTGGAGTTGGGGGCGGGGGGTTGTACGTATACACTACTGTCAATATATCATGGCCGACAGGGACAGATTTGATGATCGGGGCCTGAGCAAGACAGGTTTAAGCGGCAGCATCAGCAACCTGTTTGTGTCCGGCCTGTGATCCTGACGGATAAGCAATCTGCCAACAACGTAGCCCCGCCCGCCCCTGACAGAACCTGATTCAGCGTCAACTAGACAGGGAAGGATAGCTCTCGCAGAGTGGTTTTGGGATCAAGATGACGTCCATTCAAAGTAGAAAACAGGAGTACGAGTGGGAACTATAATTTGCTCTAACCACATAAGACGGAACTTTTATTGTCTGTTTTAAGTATTAAAATGTGATTTTTTTCTTTTTTTGAAAGTGTGCATGAGAGAGCAATACAACTTCACATTATTCATGAAATTCATTAAAAAGTTTATTTACCAGTATATTCACTTTAGAATACATGTGTAGGTTCCCACTTAAAGGACACTCATTTTCAAACCATCTTCATATAATTGGTCTTCAATAATGCTCATTAAAATATTGTATCATTTTGGGCTGTCGACAGTTCAGAAACCTGCCTACCCTACCAGTGAAATCATCAATGGGGAATCAAAGCTAATAGAAACGTTCTATTCTTGGAATGTTTAGTATGCCATAATGGAAGCCATTAAATGGTTTTATGTTTTTGACACTTGCTTTGACAAAGTAAACATATTTGTTCTCTAATTTCTTTAATTGAATTTTGTTAGTAAGCAGGCTGCAGGTTTCTGAAGTGTCCACAGCTCTCCCATGAGACATAGATATTTTTTTCTTTTTTCTTTTTTTTTCTTTTTTTTTATCAGTGAGGACAAATTATATGAAGATATGTTGTAAAAGGGTGGAGTTGTACTTTAAGAGAAGATCAAAAGCCAAATTATATATTTTTTTTACGAGGACCTAAAAAGAGTCATTAAAAATTTGTTTTTATTTTTATCATCTTATTCGTCATTTGAATACATGCCCTTAATTGATCGTCCTGTAAATTGACGTCGTAAAAATCACATTTTGCTGTCTACCATGTATTATTCAACAAAGGCAAGGCCATTAGCGAAGGTCTCTGAGGAGGGCGAGCGTAACCCTGCGTGACCTCTTCGTCTTCCCACAGGACTCAAGCCTCGGTTTCATTTACAGCGATAGCGACGGAGAGACAGCGGCGGAGCAGCTGCAGCCTAGCTAATAGCAGCTGTATGCTAATGTCCTCTGCTGACTCAGCCCAAACATACATGGCTGACTCCATGGCCCGCGAGCCGCGCACATCCCCAATCTCCCCAGTGACTCCTAACCATTACCTTGAGCAACGGCAATGGTGGAAAACAGCAGTGGTGGACAACGTGTATATATACTCAAGTATATACTCAAGAATCTCAAGTCCAAATCAGGTGTGTGTATATATATATATATGCGTGCGTGCGTGCGTGTGTGTACAGTATATATGGAATGTAGCGGAGTAAAAGTCATGTACTGAACAAAAGTGAAGTAGGCCTACTGTAAGGAATTTACAGTACTCAATAAAATGTACATGTTAGTTATTGTCCACTTCTGCCTGCAGTTCCAACCATACCTTGAGTAATATCAATTGAGGTAAAACAGTTTCATGGAAGGAGACAACTGAACTGAGCAAATGGAAGGAGATGGACTCAGACAAATCTTTTATTTTACCTCCTTCCTTTCCCTCTTTCTTTCCCTCTACCACTTTGGGAGTTACAATGTCACAGCAGAATGAAGACACCACCCAAAACCTAAGTATGGAGACTGGCTGACACCATTTTGCAGAAGAGTCTAAAACACGCCACCTGGAATGTGTTTGTGTGGTGGATTTAAGCCTTGTTGGAGTATGCATTTTAATTGTGCTTTTAAATATGCAGGCAACACTTCAGTTGACACGGATATTTGAGGAATAAATGTGCTAATGAAGCACTGTTTTGATAATTAAGCACTGTTTTATTAAGTAGCATAAAGATAAATTGGTAGTCATTGTGGGAATGGAATAAACTTTGTTAGCACTAACACCTCTGCAAATATTATTGTATATATTTAAGTTAAACCCAGAAAATGTCCCTGTTGCATCAGTTCCTTGTCAACACAACTAAATTGTGTGTTTAGTTCCCCTTTTTTGTCTTAATTGTCGTCAGTTGAAATGCTGATGATGCAGTGGTTATTCAAGTCCATTATACATTTTGCATAGACTGTTCAGATTATAAAGGTACATTGCATTCTACTGTATTGCACTGCATTTAGCCTTGCACTGGGATGTACAGATGATGTGATTTGATTGATTGATTGATTGGAAGTATTTGGAGTTACATTTCAAGCACAACTCAATACAAAACTGTTAATTGTGGACGACACCATATAGCATTACACTTGTTTACAATAGGGTCCACCATGTTCAATTCATCATAACATTTAGAGACGTACAAATATACACTACTTCTATATAGCCAAAAAACAGGAAATCATAGTGGAGGTAAAAGGGAAAAGAGAAATACACAATTAGGGGAAAAGGGGGGGTATGGGTGCGGGATTGGTCCCCTTGGTCATTGAACGTGTTGTGACAGTCCTCTGTAGCCACTAGCCACTCCTTGATTAATTAAGACCCTTAAATTAAGACACATGCTTCTTTGGTGTTTTGTTTTTAAAATGCGTTCATCCCTGCTGTCCGGTACTGTACAGTTTATTTTTATATTGCTCCCTCTCATGCCTTTACAAATGTACATTCTGCACTTGCATAGGCTGACGCACAGAAGGGTAAACGGAAAGAGCGCGTACACTTTCATCTGAAGATATGGAATAGCAAGCGAACACTTCGCAAACACATCCCGACATGATCACCATGACTCACTCAGTCTTTAGCTTTCCGCCCACTCACTTTTCCTTACAACCAATTTCACACATTATGCACATACTTGTCCATCATGGATAAGTACTGACTTACAATACAGACACGCTTGTGAATAATGTCATAGTGCAATGTACAGTACACTATATACAGTGGTGGACTGTGGACACGCACGCACGCACACTTCTTTGGTCTTTGTTGTCTCTCACTCTCTCCCTCTCCCACTTTGAACAGCCCCCGTCGTCACCACTGTGCTA
>OOFJ01109003.1:0-17777 GCA_900323375.1 Benthosema glaciale
TCCTTGCCTTGCCTTCCTTTTCTCCAGCATGATCAGATGACAGTTTCCCCCACCCCACCTCACCCAACTCTGCACTGGAGTGGACACCAGCATGCCTCGTCTACTCCAGTGGTTCTCAAACCTTTTCATTTTAATTTCAAGGACCTCTCTGCAGAGTTACAGACCTGTAAGGGTCTATTTTGGAACCCCCCTCAAGGAACCCAGAGGCTCACCTGGACCTCACTTTTGAGAGTAACACTGCTCTACTTAAGCAGAGGAGTTCTTGTCTTGTCTCTTCCGGTTTTCAATCTAGTCTCTTTTAGTACTTCCTGTGTCTGGAGCATTCAGGATTTTGGTCATGATAATAATGTCTCAGGACTCACCGTTTGGTTTTTCCCCAATTAAGAAGACCCAATGAAATTTTAAGTCCTTCCTAAATCAGAAAATAACACTTAATACTTGAAGCATAAAGTTGATCCTACATTTTGGAGATGTTCTGGCTTGATCATGGTACTGTGGTGATGCTAACACAATCCATGCAAATGTAATGCACTATGTAAAGCGCCTTGGATAAATGCGTTATATAAATGCACCATTTACCATTGGATGTGTTCATGGTAATGTCAGCATTATTTTCAAGAAGAAGTTTTTTCTACCAAATCATATTATTGAACTGTAGAAATGGGCTGTAAACGTGCTTGAAAGTTCTAAAATGCATCATCGTTTTTACTGGAGCTAATTAAACCCTAACACAATCCACAGTTCTGTCCTAACCATCATATGAAATTAATGCATTCTAGAGGTACAAACTATCCATTATTGTCTTAGCAATTATTCCGTCTATTACTTTTTCTAGTCATCAAATTGTAGCAATACATTTGTTTCTTTTCAAGAAATCGATTAGTCTGATTAACCACTTTATTCATTATCCACCCTATTTTATACTTTGTTGTACAATGGTGTCGCGAAAGTAGCCAATCTGTGAGCCCACAGTGTGAGCTTGTAGATCTGCTATTTTTGCTGCTGTATTTAAAAAGAAAATCCCACCCGTGTGAAGTAAAGTGGTGCAACTCCGTGTGGGGTTTTTACGCCGGACCCCACAAGTTACACAAGTTACCCCGGACCCCACAAGTGACCCCGGACCCCACAAGTTACCGTGGGTTACTAATTCCGTGCTCATACATTCCGTGCTCATACACAGGCAGCCACAAAGCTGGCTAAGGAAAGTGGTTGCACCACTTTAAAAAAAATAGAAGGAACGGTTGCACCCGTACCGATATCCTCTTTTCTTTTTTTTAGAACTAAATCCAGTTATTCTGCCTTGATTTATTTTATTCCATGACATTCTTTTCTTCCTCCATGTGTTTTTTGTTTTAGTGCACTGCAGTGACGCCACCTCGGCGTAGCATGATGCTGAGTGGATTATGACATGCATGCTGACATGCTGATTGGATCACCGTCGCCTCTTGTCGTTTCCCATCAGAATCCCTGTATGGTGACTGTTTGTGCTGATCTGTTTCCGACTGACAGATCCCAGCCGAACTGCTGCTGCTGCTGCTGCTGCTGCTGCTGCTGCTGCTGCTGCTGCTGCCAGTGTGGGGAACCAGGCCCCGAGAGCCCGCAGGATGGTGGCCATATTCGATTACGATCCTCGGGAGAGCTCCCCCAACACAGACATAGAGGTCAGATATTGTACATTGTGCTGGAAATAACCACTCACTCACACCACGGTACAGATTTTGTCTTTCACTCGTGGAGAGACATTTTGAGCCTAATAGTGTGTAACTTCAAAATGAAATGCCCCAAATGTAACCATTTCACCTCCTGTCTTTTCTCCCATCTCATCGTCTCTACTGTTTTATGTCCCCGTCCAGGCTGAACTCACCTTCAGCGCGGGAGACATCATCACTGTACTCGGAGACATGGACGACGATGGTTTCTTTTACGTGAGTATAGAGTTTTGAAAAAACCTTATGTTCTTCTAAAACATGATCATCAGGTATTATGATTATACTAGGAGGAAGATTTATTTTTTTAAAATTGTACAGAAAGTGTTAAAATTATGTTTTTTATGTGGCCACACCCACCAGTTCATTAAACATACCAGGTTTTCACCTTAGCACCACCCACCTGAACTTAAGCCTCGCCCCCACAGCTGTTGTTGTATGAAAATGTGGGAGGGGTTAGGGTTACGATGTCACTAAAATGGTGTTTATTTCGATTGGGGCCTTTAGACTCGAAGGCTTTCAGCTTTCAGGGAAAAAAAACAAAAATACACAGGGAAGACATATTTCAATATTATAACAACACCTGTGTGCCTATTAGAGTAATGTTAACTCCATAAACACAGTGCAAAACAGAAAAAGTACACACGGCACTCCATTTTTAACGATTACTGCCCTCCAGTTGAGGCAAAGAGCCTAAAATCCACTGTGTTGTCGTTACCAGGGAGACCTGAACGGACACAAGGGCCTCGCGCCGTCCAACTTCCTGCAGGCCTTGCCGGAGGAGGCGGCTCCGTCGTCATCAGGCCCTCCTCCTTCTTCAGTCCAGCCCGCACCGGAACCCAAGAAAGAGCCGCAGGTATCTGTGCGCAGTGATCGTGGATTTAAAGTTCTCAGTGCGCCCACAACTGATTTCAGCCATTGGATTCCATGGAAGCCTTCTGTGAATGCATGCCATGCACCGACAACAACGGATCTATGAAAATAACCGGTCTACGACGAGCTCACAACACGCTGTTGTGAGCTCGTAGATCGGTCGTTTAGTTATATTAAGAGGAAAGAGCATTTGAAGTGATCAAACTAGCAACTAGCAAGTTTAGAAAGCAATCGTCCAGAAACACAAAATGCTCTCAGAAAGAGCCGTTAATTGCTACAATCTGTGATTTCTTCAGCTGGTCTGCCGCTGTGTGTGGGAACAGCAGCAGCAACGGTTCAGAACGATCATGCCTAAAAAACATTCATCCTTACGTTTTCAGTCTGGAAATGTTATATTTATTCATTGCTTTATTCCGTGAGTAATGCACATGATTTGTAGTAATGGAAACCATTTTCATCGGACATCGTCGTAACGTTTCTTCGCCGGACACTTCACACACACAGACGTCGTGCAGGCTCTTCAAAGTTTCTTTCAACGTGTTAATGCATGTTCAGTGTTGGGTTGCATGTCATTTTTTTTCTCCAGTGTTGCAATGATTTCACCCCATTGCATTTCTCTCCTTGCCTTGTCTCTCTTGTTTCCTTGCATGGCCTTTGGCAGAAGCAGAAAAAACGATCTGTACACTTTGAGACTTGATTGTAAGTGTGAAACGTCCCTTTCGGTGTAGTGCCGCGTGTCTAGTATACCCTCTGTTAGAATGTCCTTATGTCCCTCCCTCGGTCCTTAACACCACCCTTAACACCGTTAGAATTAAGCACCCCTTCCAAGCCCAATTGTCTTCGTTAGAGTTCACTAGATCAGCTGGACAAAGGCTGACGTCTCTGAATAGCTAGATACCGTGTCCCTCTTCCCTTTTTGTTCCCTTAAGTCTTTGTGTGGCCCTCTGACATAGGCAAATGAGTTACTAGTACTACAGAGGTCCATATGAAGACGCGATGAAATCTGTTAAACTATGTTTTAGCGAGTATAGTGTATGACAGTGGTTCCCAAAGTGGGGTCCAGGGACCCACAGGGGTCTTGAGGGAGTTCCAGGGAGGTCCAAAGCTAAATGATAGTTTGGAACCAAATGGACCCTTATGGGTCTGTAACTCTGAGAGTGTACCCGTTAGGGTCCATTTGGTTCCATTTGTACACTCTCAGAGTTAAATTAACATTGATTTTACAATTTGGGCGGCGGTGACTCAGGGGTAGAGTGACTGGATGGCAACCGCAAGGTTGGCGGTTCGAACCCGGGCTCCCCCAGAGTTAGTGTCGATGTGTCGTTGAGCAAGACACTTAACCCCCAATTGCTCCTGATGTGCTAGTTGGTACCTTGCATGGTTTCCGCTGCTATCAGTGTGTGAATGGGTGAATGTAATGCACAATCTATGTAAAGCGCCTTGGATAAAGGCGCTATATAAATGCACCATTTACCATTTACCATTTACAATACAAATTGGGGGTCCCAGAAATAGAAATGCCATTAAATGGGGGATCCATAGCCTAATGGATGTCAAACTGGGGATCCTTGAAATTAAAATGGTTTAAAATCACTGCTAGAGCCATAAGAATATCTTCTCTTATGGGGGACATTCAAATGGGATTCCGTGGGGCGTAATGAGTATCAATATGGGGGGTCCTTGACATGAAAAAGTTTGGGAACCACTGGCGTCTTAAACACATCGGAGAGGTATTCGCTCCTCCGTTCATTTGTTTTTTAAATTTCTGCCCCCGAAAAAAAGGTGGACTACTCGATTGCTTCTGTGGAGCAGCATCAATGTCCTCCTCCTCCCGGACCCTCGCCGCCGGAACCTCAAGAGAATCTGCAGCACGTTTCCCCGGAGGCAGCAGAACCACCTTCTTCTTCTTCTTCTTCCAAAGACCAGACCGCCGGTCCCACCACCACCACCGCAGCCAAGAAGATCTGCACCCCATCGTACTCTCCTCCTCCTCCTCGCCGCCCGGCGTGGAGGACCCCTGCGTGTCAACGACACCGGTCCCAGTACTGTCCTCCGCAGCACAGGTGTGCAGTTCTCCACCGTCACCGCCACCTCATTGTGGCGATGACGCTGCTGCTGTCTCGGGAAGCCCGACACAACAACAAGTAGACTGCTCCTCCCCCCAGGCGGGAAAGCAGAAGAAGAAGGGCTTCTTCTCGAAAGGGAGGAAGCTTTTCAAAAAGCTAGGCTCCTCCTCCAGCAAGAAGGAATGAATGGCTGGCTGGCTGGCTGGGGCCTTTTTTTTTGTTTGTTTGTTTTTGTAATGCAAAACACTTCGTTTCACATTGAAAGCACTTTTTTTGTTTTGGGCCGTTAGCGACGGTTATTATTTATTTGTCTATATGAAGTTAGCTAGTTATACTAGCTGATACGCTAACGCTGTCAGTATTAATATATATAGACCTGATTACGCAAAACACATTCTTTAGAGCAGTGGTTCCCAAAGTGGGGTCCGGGCGGGGACCCCACAGGGGTCCTTGAGGGAGTTCCTGGGGGTCCCCAGCTAAATTGTAGTTTGGATCCTTATGGGTCTGTAACTCTGAGAGAGTACAAATGCTTTGGTATACATTTGTACACTCTCACAGTTAAATGGACATTGATTTTACAATATAAATCGTGGGGTCCCAGAGATCGAAATGCCATTAAATGGGGTGTCAAACTGCGGGGTCCTTGAAATTAAAATGGTTGAAAAAAATCACTTCTATAGCCGTAAAAAAACATCTTCTCTCATGGGGGTCCGCAGGCTAATGAGTGTCAATTTCGGGGTCCTTGACATGAAAAGGTTTGGGGAACCACTGCTTTAGAGCATCGCTATAGCAAAACCTTGTCTCGTAATATCAAAAGAGCTCAGTCACGCTTGGCTTCCAAACACAGAGCTCCGAGTATTAACTAATAATTAACTCACTTGTTTTCATTCCCACCACCAGCCATGAAGCAATATTAAAAGAGCACTTCGCTGACATTCAACCTTATATCTATATCGAGCCTCAATAATAAGGTTAACTTGTGAAAAAAAAAAACACCAGCAGTTTTTTGTCCGCTGTGTGTACAGAAAGACTACAGGCTAATTTATTTAGCATGGATTGCTAGTCTCCGCCGATGCTTTAAAAATGCACACGCACACGCACATAAAGTCACTGTCGGCAAGGCTTTATGAGCAAGTCCCATCAATATAATAACACAGTGAGGAATTGCATTGCTTTTATTATTGACCACATTGACCATCAGCAGTGATTCCATATTCATAACAAAATAGGGATTGGATTTGCTTTTTGCAGTCCAAGCGATGTTGAGCGGTAGTCCCCAGACGCAAGTCCCCCACCTTAAGCCCCTAACCACACCAAAGGGTCACCACCATGCAACTCCTTGGGTCCAAACGGTTGCAAGGAGTTAACGCTAAAACCGTCTTGACCCTTTGGTATGGTTAGGGCTTTACACCGCTAATGTACTGAGAGAGATACCCAGCCCAAGATTATACTGTGCCATCCATTTCTATCAGTCGATGCGAGTCGATTGAAGCAAAACTGTCATATCTTCTGCACGAATGAAAAACAAACGAAATGCACTATGGCGTGTTTTTGAATGGAGCTATTTTAAAGTGTTTGTTCAGTTATATATCCCTACATTATAAATGTATGGTGTGATTCCAGCGGGGGACCACGTACGGGCCATTGTACAAAACATGGGCTTTTATTTTGTGTCAGTGGCGTTTTTTTAACTTACCGTACACCGTCACCGAGTCGCACGTCGTGCAAATTACGACGCGCCGTTTAAAACAACCGGGCCATCCATTGTTAGTGTGTGTATATTAGCTTAGGTCTAATTAATTTATTTTTAATTTAAGGAAAGCCTAACCGTTGACGTTTTTTGTCGAAGTGTGTTTTGAGTGGTAAGAATGTGACGAGTGGGACCTTCTTTGTGGTGCGAGTGAGTCCAGAGTTGCCCCCCCATCTGGAGGGGGGACAGCGGATGCCTTTGTAAAAAACAAAAATGTACGTTGACTAGTCAGAACTCATGATATTCATGACTTTACCACTGTCACACTCACCTCCATGTTTACATTGTTGCTGTCGGACACAAACCCTGCATGTCTGAAACTTACCAGGCTGATAAAAAAAGAAATAAAAAATGATCCATTGTTTTGTAAAAAAGAAACAGACAGACTTCTCCACATTCACTTAAAAAGAAATGAAGGAGCAAAATCTATGAGGTCTAAAAATACATTGGCTTTTGTTCTCTACATGTCTGACACTGTTATACAATAAAATAGGACATTCATTTACATACATTCATCTCTCTCTCCCTCTCTCTCTCTCTCTCGCCATATTATTATGTATGGCGATAACAGGGTTTGTGCCTGACAGCGATGATATGTGTGTGACTGTGTGTGCGTGTGAGTGTGCGTGCTTGTGTGTTTGTGAGAGTGAGAGAGACCTGTGGCATGTCCAAAGATTATCTTGCACGTGCTGATCAGTATAGTCTGCTTCAAAGTTCTGTTTTTATAAAATTCAACAGGCAATACCTCCAATATCAATGCACTTAACGGTTATCCATGCTTTGATTGAGTGGTCGTGGGAAAGAGTTTATTCAATCTGACAGACTAAAAGAAAAGAAACTGCTTCCACAAAAGACATGCAAGCCAGCATATTGGATTCAATAATAATATGATTGAATGTCGTAATGTTGAAATTATCACTTAGCACGTTCATATTTTTTCCCAAAATACTGCATGAAACGGTACTTTGTTGTTAGGATCCTGTGCAGAACAGTTTTCGGACATGGCACTGGTGTTTCTGTGACACTACTGTCTTGTGTTTAGGGTCTGTATTAATTCCCTCCAATGTCTGTTCATCTCTTGTTTAGCCTCCTGGCGAGGAGAGCCGTAACCTGAGACAGGTTATTATAAGCAACTCATGATATGTCAGTGGTTTTCAACCCTTTTCATATCAAGGCCCATGATTTCTTTAATAATTTGAGCCACCAAAACTAAAGAATTTTGTTATCGTTGGATAGGATTTTGTCCACAATTCCTTTCTCTAATCATGTAGACTTCTTGTAAATTAAGTACTGCAAATGTTAAACAATTAAATGTACGCTCTCAAGAGTTAAAGATCTAATAAGGGTACCATTTGGTTCCCTACCACTTCATCATTTTTGCTGGGGACCACCTTGAAGCCCCTCAGGGACCACTGGTGGTCCCCGGACCACCGGTTGAAAACCAATGAAAGTGAGTTATTATAGGCTTTTATATCCCATTTCAAGACATAATGCTAATACTGTTAACCCACAGCAGTACAAAACAACTGTGATGACTTTCTGCCACGTTTTGTGTCATGTGGTGATTCAGCACACCTGTCCATTGAATTGAGTGGCTGAACACAAAAAGAACACAGCCCTGTTATCACAACCCCATGGGGAGGCTCTTTTTATGTCAACGTAGATGCATGCTGGGACGTAGAGTCCCAATCTTTTCACACTGAAAAAAAAACTAGTAGTTAAGTACTTAACCTGCCCCTTTCTTTTCCTAATGCCCAGGACGTTAATGCACCCATTTCGACAAAAATATGAATTTTTAGTTTTCGGAGCCAAAACATAATAGTCTAGGAGCAAATGATTAGTCAAGAATATTATGGATAACAAAATCTTAATGCCCCTCTTTTCTGGAGAAACGATTGCGAAAGCCTCCCTTTTAATGCAAAAAATGCATTGTTTTTTTTCACAAATTTCACTAAATGTTATGCCCAGTCCTGGGCATGCAGAGGCCTATTGGGGTTTTTTTATCGCCCCGACCAACCCCTGGAACACAATGCTCAGTCGCAGTGCAGGATTGTGTGCTGTGCTACCAGCTGCACATAAAACAGAACAGTATTGTATTTTTGTATATTATGTTGGTCCTTGACAGTTTGGTAGACTCGAGTCATATGAGATACGTACTGTTTGACACCAACACAATGTTTGTTTTCACATGGCGCGCAGCAAACATTTTTGAAGCAAAAAACGTGTGGACCAGGCCTTAGTATTCAATCATTATTATCGCTAGTTCTAGGCTTTGCTTTTTCGCTGAGCAGCACTAGCTATGTGTTATTATGCCGTGACTGACTGGATCCGACTAGGTCATTTATTTGCTTGATACAGGGCTGTAAAGTAATTTCTCAGGTTTCTACCGGTATAGTCTTTTTTTTTGTATGCTGAGCCACTCGTCGCTGTCTGCTGGCTTGTCGAAACGATGAAATATGCCAAACTCTTATTAGGTGCGTTGCCTGCTAACACTACAGTATAGCCACGCTATAGATACCAAGCCATTTGGGGGATATTCACTGCGGTGAAACTAACCTAGTCCTAGACAGACGATAGAGATTTGGTTTGTGGATGAAACATAATTCTAAATAAGTTCATAAATGTATAACCTCTATACATTATACAAAGCGTATTCCACCCCACTGAAGTATATCCCACATGGACGGGTGTAGTAGTAGTCAAAGCTCACCTGATTTGCAAACAAAAGTTGGAGGCAAATTTAATTTGAATTCTGAATGTTTTTCATTTAGTTGCGATTGGTTGTATAGACCCATCAGTGTTATATATACATATATAAAAAAGGGAGCATTATGAATAGCAGACAAAAATGCCAAGTACAGTATGAATGAGAGAGAGGTAGAGGGTGAGGTTGGTGATGACACTTTAGATAACAGACTTTCAAATCTCCGGGGATAGAGGCAAGATTGAGGCTGTTCTTTTATTTATTTTTTATTTGTTATTAGGGGGGAAGGGAAGGCGTCGTAGGTTACCGACATGTACAGTGAACATGATTTGTACTGATTATATTTGTATTATTATCACGGCCTTTTACTGCACACACACGTTACTATCCTGCCTGCTCTGTAGCGAGTTAGTCCTCTACACACACACACTGTAAACACACTGCGATCTTTCATATAGGACTGTCCTCGCCTCGCTCTCTCCATTGACTATATTCATTCGTGGCAGACATGTTTTTTGATTTCACATCATGGTTGTTTGGTGACCATTGATTATGGCGTGAGGCCAAAAATGGCCCCCCGCCCGGCCCTGTGAATAATTATGGTCAATAATAATAGGCCTGCTCCTTCTCTGCTGACTGAATCGGACCTATAGAAACATAGGTAGCTTTTTTTTTTTTTTTTTTTTAGATCAGTCGATGATAATATTTAGCCTTAAGACCTCGTTTTAGTCTTAAATATGTTGTTTACAGATTGTTCTGCATGCATGACGATTTGGCCTTATTTGTTATTGTTGTCATAATATCTATGTCTTTTTTTCTTTTCTAGACAGAAGTATGTATACCTGCAATATTTGAGTAGTGTGATCATGGATGCAGTGGAGAGGTGTTGTTCCTAGGATCGTGTATACCTGTATATATACAGCGATGAACAGAGTTGTTGGGGACGTCATGGGGACTTAAATGTCGTATATTTTCATACAACAAGGGAAGCTTTTTATTTATTTTTTTGTCTTTCCTTGACCTGCGTTCATTCTTTCAAACCATTGGAAGATTTAACCTTTTGTATATGTTGTTTTTATTACCCTTTTGGAAAGCTCATCTGTAAATACATTTTTTTTTTCTTTTTGTTAATATTGTTTTTCAGATCGTTTTTTGTTTTTGTTGCATGTCTAAGCAGTGTTGATCGAGGAACAATAAGTTAAGAAGTAGGCAAAGAGGGACTCGTTGACTTGAAATTGTGGTTGATCTCTTTCGATATGGATCTTTTTACGGTAATAAAGTATGTATATTTTCACACAAAAAGAAAACCTGGATTGCGCTTTTATTATTACTAAATGTATATCCTCATATATGGGCAGGCATGTTGCGTTTGTGACAACCGGTCCACCATTTCATTACATACTAAAACCTTACATGTGGCACAATAACTGTACTTGTTACATCTAGTATGAAAGGAAGAAAGGAAAGGAAGAAAGGAAAAGAAGAAATATGTATACTTTCAGAGCAAACGTTTTTAACTCAAATCTTTGCTTCTGCAGGGGGATCACTGGAACCACACATTTTCAGATGGGTTTCGGCAGCCAATTACATAATAGTTTCAGAAAACTCATGATTTAGAAGACATTTTGTAGGTCTAAATGGGGTAAAAGACAATGGAATGTGAAACGGGACTCTACAGTAGGTTCCTTTTTGTTTTAAATGATTTTATTAAAATCCTTAACAGTCTTATTTTTCATCAAAGACATCGGGACAACAACATTTCATACAACGCGCAGATGAATCGACGAGAGGAGTCGACACACTACTTTGCTTCCTGGCTCACGGCGTGCACAGGCCCATGTGAAATGACTTAGAAGCGACACGGTGGGCGAGTGCACGGCCATGCGAAAGACAAAGCTAGGTTCCTCTTTTACACACTTCCTGAGTCGAGCGTGTTCGTGTGCGTGCGTGTGTGTGTGTGTGCGTGTGTGTGTGTGTGTGCCCCACGCTGGTGTCTTTCTTTTCTTCTCTTCTCTTCTGTTCTCTTCTCTTCTCGTAGACAACAGTACACTCATCCATAAAGTAGGAAACACTACACTGTGTGGAGGAGTTTAGTAGTGCTTTCTACTTTATGGATGACTGCACTGTACTTCCAGATGTCGTCGTCGTCGTGAGGCGTCCTCACTTCAGTCTGCGGGCCACCGCTTTCTTCTCTGCTCTTCTCTTCGACTGCAACCGCGCTGCTGCTTCTCTCCAGCACGGTGCACTCGCTGCTAACCCCACCCAGAGACACATGTACTATAGTCTACAGTCTACACATCCATAACATCATAAATTGAAACTCTTACACATGACACGAAAAGAAAAACGGTGCCAGGAAATAAAAAAGTAGAGCCAGGAAATGGACCTGCAGACCCCGGTTTTGCTGTTAAATATTTGCTTACGTGTGCAGGCAATTTATGGCAGTTGAAGAAGGCCTGCAGGCCTACAGTTTGGAAATAAAGCAGCTCTGAGCTGCTTAAAATGGCATTAAAGCTGCAGGAGACATATTACACATATCTAGATCCATTTGGTTGCATTTCTTACACAAATGGATACATGATTGAACAGCATTAAAGGATTGTTCTATGTACCGCACCCACATCGGGCTAGAGACTGTTCTAAGTTCGGCCTGTGGAAGTGCTATCGTATAAGGAAGCCATTTTGGTTAGCATGAGTAAGCCTTTTCTGTCTATACGAAACATAATTTTTGCACTTGCAAATGAAAAATAAATAAAAATTAATAATTTAAATAGTCAGAGCAAAATCATTTTAACATCAAGATGAATGTGCAACCACTATACATTTATTCTATATATATTTTGAATCTACAAGTTGAATCTTGGCATTTTGTGCCATGATCAGTCTAGTTGTATCTTCGGGTACAAGTTTCACATCATGTAACTGTCGATAGATTCATAGTGAACAATAAGATCATTATTCAACAAACAAATTATTTTGATAATTCCTTACAATGTCATAACCAATGCCAGCTAAACAAACACGCCTATGTGGTCCATCCATACTTCACCTCAACGAAAAGTATTTTTTCTTTCCCCCCACCACCACTCTAGCGACCGAGCAGCTCGTCCGTCCGTCCACAGTCCTTGCAGGTGTTCTTCTCTGTCCGTCCCAAGAAGTGGATGAAGAAGAAGAAGAAGTTGGGCTGCTTTTGAAGCCTCCGAGACCACGTGACGCAACCACAGGAAGAGGTACTAACAGTCACACAGCCGCTCGCTTCTCGCAGTTCGTCTCTTTCCCTCCCCCCCCCCAGACGCTCTGCTTCTTCTTAAGCACTGTAGCTCTTAAAACGTTGTCATGCCAATACATTTATATGTATTTTGCTGCAGACTACCATAATATATATATATATGTGAAATATGAACATTTGTAGAATATGAAAATATTTTGTGCAAGGGACACATAATACATATGTTTCGAAGACATTTCAAATGTGGCAAACTTTCAGAGATTCTGGGAGAAAATGGCAGATCTAAAAGATCCTGCAAAGCGAGCATGTAGACCAGTTAATTATTTTCAAAATTGCAGCTTTATATACAGTAAAGTAGCTAAACAGATTTTGCCAGAGACTCCTTGGAGCCACCCCAAGGACCCCTGGGGTCCCTGTGGTCCCCACTTTGAGAACCACTGTTGTAAAGGCCCTACAAGGTGTTACCCATTGGCAATATGGTACCGTGCTTTACAATTAATAAGTTGCTCCCAGATGTAAAATAATTCATTAATGTATTAAATCATGGTTGTCTTGGTCATGCAAAATCCTCAAAACAAAGCCTACTGTACCAAAAGAGATTAGAATTCCTAGCAGTGTAGCGCACGCACACACGCACGCACGCACGCACACACACACCACCCTTGCTTCCACACTATCTTGTCCTCTCTTTGAATTTGAATTAATCATTTTCAATTTAGTATTTTGTTTATAATATTTTGGTTATGTTCTATTTTGTTTTCCCCTGTTTGGGGACGAGCTGGTGCTACTCCAGTATGATGTGTGTAATTCACAAAATGAATAGCTTTACGAAACACCTTTGCAACAGGAGGTTGGGTAAAAAAGCCCTGATAAGAAAATAGGGAAGGGAGGGGACATTACAACGCATGCAGGATGGAAGAGAGGGGGATGACATGTGAACTATCTAACATTTACACTTAAATGTGTCAGACTTAGTGATTTTCAACCCTTTTCATATATCAAGGCCCGTTATTTATTCTGCATTCGAGCCACAGCACACCATTTGATGGCATTTAGACCTAAAACTAGTCCCCATATCCATGATGGTATCCTAGAAACAGTATGTAGGAGAGATAATAACAATTCTTCTATACATTCTCTAATTGTGAAGACTTTTTGTAAATTCTTGTAAAGCAATGCAGACTTTTAACAATAATTTAACCCTCGGGAGTGTAAAATGGAAACCAAATGGACCCGTATAAGTCTATTTGGTAATACGAACCCCATTTAGCTGGGGACCACCTGGAATCCCCTCAAGGACCACACTGGTGATCCCCGGACAACTGGTTGAGAACCCCTGACTTAAAAAGGGGGTCATGAAAGTAGCATATGGCTCTGAGGGTGGTGTATACTGGCATTGTTCTACATAGCTACATACAGAGAACATCTTTACACGTTATACTTTAACTTACAAGGCGGGGAAGCATTTTTGTGGTAAGACAGTCTTTCTGATTAAAACTAGTTCAGGAAGTACCTGCGTTGAGAGAAGGCGGGGGGGGAGGTGGTTGTTACTTCCTGTGAGTTGCCTGCATGTGCTACAATTCTCACTTTCAGTTAGTAGTAACAGCAACGTTGTGCAGAACAGTTGTTACGTAAAAGTAGAAATATCTGTATGCAGCAAGTCAAGTTTATTTATATAGCACGTTTCACACGACAAGCGAGGACTCAATGTGCTTAAATGAAAAAGGAAAATACAGACAAACATTAAGACGATAGCATATTATTAAAATACAAGATGAGTAAAGAAGATAAGAAATAGATATATAAATAACTGTAGACATTTAACAATCTAGCTGAAGGCTAGTGAAAATAAGTGGGTCTTTTAGTTTGCTTTTGAACGACAGTGTGGTAGCAGACCTTATATCAACTGGTAGAGAATTCCATATAAGTGACATTAAACCAGTGTTGTGATTACATTACTTGAATCAGTGATTCCCAAACTTGATACTCATTCGCTCGCAGACCCCCATTAGAAAATATATACCACTAGCATTTGATTCACAACCATTTTAATTTCAATGACGCCCCCCCCCTTACGGCCCATAAGGGTCCATTTGGTTCCTAATTATCATTTAGCTGGGGACGCCCTGGAACTCTCTCAAGGACCCCTAGGGGGTCCCCGGACCCCACTTTGGGAACCACTGACTTAAATGTCAATAAAGTCTGTATAATAGCCTCAATTATAGACTTTGCTATACCATACATGGGCAACTGACTGCCCGGGGGCCACATGCGCCCCCCACCATCACTTAATGCGGCACCCAGGTTAATATCAGAATACTGAATTCAGAATTCAGAATACTGAATTCCAATCATGCAAACATCATGACCCGCTTTAACTATTTAAGTCTATACATGTAGCTTAATGACTAGTATTAAAATCTTATTGTCTTGTTTATGTCCAATGTATTCGGTATTTAGTTCATAAAGTGAACAAATAACTAAAACTAAATGCATTTGAAATTAAAAAAAAATGTTACTTTTCAGGATTCCAATTCAGAAATAGCTAAAACATAATTCAGGATTTAAAAAATAGCTGATCAATATCAATAGCTGATCAAATCAATGGCTGATCAATAGCTAAAATAGCTGATCTACAAACTCAAAACGTGTCACACTGTGACGCTTTTCGAGCTTGTAGATCAGCTATTTTGATACAACATTATTAGGCTAATATGCAGTGTGACCTTCTGGAGTGAGTGTGGAAAAAATGTGTCCCTCTCCATCGTCAAAGTTGACCACCACTGCTATATACCATCCTTTGCTGTCATTTGTGTTTCAGAAATGGCACAGTAACACACTTCATTTAACCCACAACAGGCTAATGTGTGGCACATTAGTCCGAATTTTTGAATGAACTATATACACCCACACCTAATTAATCAATGGTGTAGAGTATCTAAGTACATTTACTTAAGTACTGGTGAGGTCATTTGCAATTTTCTTGAGTAATTCCAATACTTTTACTTCTCCACTACATCTAAGAGACAAATATATTTTTTAAACTTTAGTTTACTAGTTATTTTATTGCGCATTTGGACATTTTTTTACAGAACACAGTAACATTTCGGCCATTTGAAAATAGCCGATCTTCAAACCTATTGTCAGGCATAGAGCGAGTAAGGCTTTTACACTAGATGTTCAAAAGAACAGTGTCTGGAGTTTGAGTATGAAATATTTCAGCTAATAATGATCTTGTATTTTGTGTTTCTTTCAGATAAATCAAAAGCCAAATTAATTTACGGTATAACTAAATGGCTTGTTATTTAGGACTGAGACCAGATTCTACAATGTCTTCTAAATGTTGACAGTTTTCTGAAAAACCCTATGCGTTCCTGGCCTGACAGCACAAGATGTGTGTGGGTGCGTCAGAGCACCTGTGGCATTTTGAAAAACAGACATGCAGATGTGGTGAGTGGGTGAGTGAGTGAGTGAGTGAGTGAGTGAGTGAGTGAGTGAGTGAGTGAGTGACAAAATTAAATCATATTGACTTATTCAAGAGAAACATGTTTCCACACTATTCTTCCACAACTTTCATCAATTTCAGTCAGACCTTTCATCGCAGTCTTTATCAAAATGGGCACCATGTGCAAACTGATCGGATTAGACTGGAGGATCTTGGATCTTGGGGAGGAGCTTGTTGGGAAAATGTACTCGTCCACTCTAGAAAAGAACAACTTTAGACACGTATATATATATTTTTTGTCACACTGTGGGATCTGATGTAAAAATTGCACACACTCATACAAGTTCCTCCTTGGGTCCTCAGACAGGAAGCCCAGAGACTAATCTGTGATATCATCGGCCTCGACTTCCTGTTGTAGAGAGCTGTGTTCCCTTTACCTTCACAACCTCCACTTCACTATCTGCCCACTAGATCTTTACAGCACTTGCTCAACTATCTTGCGTTCGTGTCTGACAAGTCTCTTCCCTACAGAGCCTTTTTGAAAAACGCTTTTCAAGATTGCTCAGCATTCTTAAAGTGAGGCAACACTTTAAATGCATTAAAAAACACTGCGCACATTGTTGTAAAATACATGTATTTTGCATCTATTTTCATAAGTGTAGTTTAGTTTTCCTTGACAAAACAAAAATAGTACATGTTGCTTTAGTCCTCCGTGCTAGGCTGTGTCATATAAGCTAACTTACAATTTACAATTTAGGCATTTAGCAGATGCTCTTAATCCAGAGCGACTTACAACAAGCATGAACAAAAGAAAAAAGCATGGCAATACATCATATACATACAAAATAGTCATCATGAAACAAATATAAGCTAGGAACGTAGCTAGGGCCATTTACATACTGTAGCTATTTACACTATATATAGTGCTATGTTTACATAATATGCTATAAGTCTGCATAAACTGCTATCTAAGTCTAGGATCTAAGTCGAGGATAGAGCAATTTAATGTACACACTGTTTGTTCACCACAGTGCACCACAACAGTTAAAAGAAAATGCTCCTTTACAGTTCTGTACAGTGAGGTAACTTTCTCCCATGACAGCCCTGCATGTAGGTTAGAGAGTGAAAGAACAGGAAAGGGTGTCAAAAGGGTGTCATTCCCCGACATTAATACCCACGAGGGAAGTAGGTCTGTGGGTTCATTACTGTACAAGTGTACATAATAACAAAGCTTCAGAAACCCGATGGCAGATAGATGGATATATTCATTTACTGCATATTATGCAGTGACGGTGTGACGTAGAGGCGCTAGTCCTATTAATGCATTCAGGACCAGAAACCCCTTTTGGTGTTTTAAGAATTGTTATACTTTAGCTATTGAAGCTATTTTCAACTTGTGACAATGTTTTGCAAATCTTTGAATATATGCTTTCACAGAGAAAGTTCTTTAACTAAAATCTTTGCTTCTGGGAGGAACAACATATTTTGCGATGGGAGTCCGTGGCCAAATACAGATAATTCTCGGCGTCCTTGACATTTGGGATTTAGAAGCCTTTTCTTAATCAACCTCAATCCTAAATGGGTTAATACATGCCGTGAAGGTGCGACTGATGCGGACCCGTCGACCCGTTCACAATATAGGTCACAACTGCACAACCTGTGCTGTTCTGCCATCGTCTTCTTCCCACAGCCTCGTTTCATCTGGGCATGGCCAGCAGATTTGAATGGGAAGCACAAATGACACCTTCGTATGCGTAATAATTTCCTGTAACAATAATTTCTGGAAACCAGCAGAAACTATATTTATGCACAGAGACTTTTAGCTTGGGAGCAGGAACCTATAACATCAAATCGTAAGAGCTAAACCGGGTGATAAACTGCTGCAGAGAAAAGTGAATGCAAAATCTAAATGTGCTACAGTGACGTGCTTCCAAGTTTGTGGCAACCGCTTGCGTAAGTCTCCTTCCTGTTTCAGAATGAACCCCCCCCTCCCCCCTCATGCCC
>OOFJ01109004.1:0-11572 GCA_900323375.1 Benthosema glaciale
CCCTCCCGTTAGTTTTGCATCACCCCAAATATCCACCAGCAAGGTGTGGCCGGGCCTCAAGCCCTCCAAGACCCGTACCACTTGGCAACACCTAATTGTTGCCAATTAACTTTTACCATGTCCTTTTAACATTGTAGCCTACTGCAGGCCCAGTCAGAAAATATTGTGCTACAGTTTGTTCAGCTGATAGTGAGTACTAGGATGAGAATTATGCAATTTCTAAATACACAATAGTTTGTGATTATGTTCTCCCATTATAAAAGAGAATACTCAGTTGGAATATTTTGTCAAATGAGAAAACTTGGCAAGTGTTTAGAACAGCTTTATTATTACATCCAGTAAGACAACTTTATTAAGAACACGATTCCTAATTTCGAGGAACACCAGATATTTCAGCAGCAACTCACAACTTGTATCAACGTGAAAAAGACAGTTATAATGAAACATTTTAAACAGGTCCACACAATTCCAGCAGGATAGTTTCATAATGTCCCTTAGTATCCGCCTGTCCAATAGAAAGACATAATCAGTGAGAATAAATCAAATTTAATACACAAAATGTAGCAACATAGCAACAATACTTTTGTTTAACCTTGACAGCCATAGAATGATAGATTGTAATTAATCTTGAAAATACAGACAGACTGACATGTAAAAGAATGGAGTTCACATTACCAATATGTCCTCCTGTAGAGTTCTCCCATACATGGTCTTGTACTCAACCATGACTTTCTTCAAGTCCACCTCAGAGCGGCTCACCACCACCCTGATAAGAGTATCATCACATGTGCCACGTCCCTGTGAATAGACAGCCATGGTCAACTACACAGCAAAATCCTCAAAGTTCACCTTCAAGATATCATTTGATTAGTATAATTATCACTACATACATAATGTATAGCCTACATTTGGACACCACTACAAATGGTATACTCACTATACAATAGTGCACTATAGTGAGTAGGGAGTGAAAGTGAAAACAGTCTGAGGTTGAACATTACTTTTCCATACAGAAAGTCTTTTAACTTGTTTCATATGTTAGTATCAACGAAGGCTCTACTACGTCTTCCTGGTGGGGGGCTCCTCACTGGCAGGTGAGTCAGTAGGATCCACCACGTGACAAGAAATGTGTGTGGGCAGGAATGAATTAGCATAACTAAAGTGGAGAGTAAAAAAAAAATGCCAAAAAAAGGTCAGCATACCTTCATAGCCAGTTGGAGCTTCTCCGCAAAGAAACCAGGCTTATTCCAGGCACACTTCACTGTACAGCAAAGAAACAGTTTAGGGGGGCAGCCCGATGGATCACAGAGTTAAAGCACATGCTGTAGCACACATAAATAGGTCCACAGCAGCCCCCAGGTCAAAGCGCTACACAGCATGTTAGGCTTTTAGTTCAAAATAATTAAATAGCAATACAGAGGGGTGAGTCCGCTTTGCTACATTGTGATATTATCAAACTGACCATAATCAAAATCCCTTGAACTTAGTCATTAATAGGATTCTTTATTAGAATATTTTGGGGAAGAATTCTCCTCACCAATATCAATGAGACAGTCTTCAATGTCTCCTCTTAGCTCCTTTTCCAAGGCTTTGGATAAGGTGACCTCACTGAGGCCGACGTATTTCTGGAACGCTATATGAGGTCAAACAAACAAGAGCAAATTTACTTGTTTTATGAAACAGGAAAAAAAAGGGGGGGGTGTGTTGAAACTGATTTCAAGTTCAGTGGTCATGGAACTCAATGAATACAGAAAACCTATGTTTTCAGTGACTTTATTAGTAGCAGGCGTGTAATCTGTAATAAGCTATGACCTGCTGTACTTGAACATTTTGGACATACCTCACAGGCTTTATAGTACCAATAACTGTGGTTGCAGGCACATGGTTGCTTACCATGGTGCATTTTTACAATACAGTCATGCCAGACCATAAATAATATAGGCTAGCCTGTTGTAATTTTCTAAATTCTACCAAAGACGACAGTCCCAAAATAGGAATTTTAGGGTAAAAGTGGACAAAGGACTCTTACTTTTAGAGAGCTGAGGACCACTTCGACTCGTGAGGATGTCAATGAAGGCGTTGATATCAATTCCTTGGGCGTTCTCACCTGCCTCGAACAGAGCCTGTGATAAATGTACACAAGTTCAAACTTGCATTTGTTATTACAAATATTTTAAAACAAAACCAATAAATTGCAACAGAAACTGTACATCACACACAGTTCTCAAAGTGGGGTCCAGCGACCCTCAGGATTGTAAAGCTACGTACCCTTACAGGTGCGTCTGTAAATGTCGTTATGGGGGTCTTTGAAATTAAAGTCTTGAGAACCACTCCATTAGAGGTTAACCACAGTGCTACTAGTAGTACAGTACCTGTGCATCTGTTTTGGCGAGGGCCAAGTCCACTTCACTGTCCTCATCTTTGTTGGCTTTCAGCAGGGCCTGAAGGGCCAACAAGAAGTCTCCACTGGTGTCACCTTTAATGACGTCCTCCAACTCCTCCTGGTACTCTGATGGAGGTTGGAATCATACCTTCACTTAAAAGTCACCGGTGTGTAGTGAGAGGCACTCTTATCATACATATCACATTTGATTTCGGCCAATCACTATTGGAGTCCGCACTTTTACGTCCTGACTTTTTAAGCCCTCAGCCAATCAGTAGTCGCTATGGGGTTACGGGTGTAAACACAGATTACAAAACTGGGCATAGGAGGGGCTAGTGCCATAACCAGTTTACTATAAAATATTCTGTAGGAACGACAACTGATTTATTTTATATAGTACCTTCTTGAAAGACCCTCTTGATCTCATGAATCTCATGGTTTGACCTTGATGCAAGAATTTCTACCAAGACACCTTCATGTGTGCCCAGTCCCTGTTGGTTAGACGATTATCAGTGTTAAGACAAATATGGCATGATTTGTGTTTTTCTAATTTTCTATAAGGTTCAAAAGATGGTACTGATTTCTGTAACCCAAGTTCCTCATTCAGGGCACACTAATAATTCTGCTCAAACTTCATTTAAGCACTTGGTTCTTAAATTGCTAAGATGCAGACTCTATCCGTGGCTATCAGAGTGCAAATATTGAACTTAACAGTTTCTGTGAAGTGGATGTGGAATATTTACATTAATTAAATGACACAAAATGTGGGCTACCTTAGTAGCTTTTCTGAGACAGTGGGCATCAAAATGAGTAGGTGTCATGAGCAGAGCCAGAACAACATCCTCAAGGTCTGACCTAAGGACTGACTTCAGGTCATCAGCCAGAGCCTGAAACAGAAGCAAATAGCATTTATGACTAATAAAGTAATCAAAGCACTGCAGTGAAGGTATGCAAGCATAATTTGTCTGAAATGAATTGTTCTTTTTATGATTTTCAACTGAAAAGCCTATAGTACGTTTAAAAGTAGGCTGAAAAGTATTTTCCATTTTTGGTGAATGTGGTGGTTTTGGTGACCATGACTCACCTTGTCAGTGGATTGCTCATAGACTGCTTTGATCCTCTGCCTTTGTTCATTACTTCTCTTCACCAGAAGGGAAATGATCGTATCCTCATCTACTCCTGTGAATGGGAAAATGTGTTGTTTTATGTTGTAGGCTACATATAGACACTAATAAAAGACAACTTTCTAGAGTAAAGTAGAGATATATGAATGCAATACAAAATCAAAATAGCGAGCCGTTTGAATTAAGTTTCTTTGTTTTCCAGTAACACCAATACATAAACAGTAATTGGTGAGATGTTTAATACCTACAGTAGGATAGCACCCGGCAATACCCAGTCTTGTGAATATCAAGTCATTTTGCGATGTGTATGCCCATCGTGTGCAGTGCATCATTTTCATCTTACCTTTGGCTTCGATGGCTTTCTGCAGGTCTGAGGCGTCACTGCTGGCGGAGAAGTCAGGAAACGGAGAGACAGTTCCATAGAACTTAGGCTTCTTTGTCTTATCCTTGCAGCACTGAATGCATTCAATCAGAATGACACTTTAGCCATTTTGTATATTGTACTGTAGTTCATGATTTTAACCACTGGAGCCCTATTTTATACTAGTTGTCAACTTGTCATACAGTAGGAATGTGTCACGACTCAACATTGCATCCCAGTGCGTTGTCAGCTCGTAGATTTTGAAAATAATAGTCTACATTATATTATATTATTATAAATGCAGAAAAAAAGAAAAAACAACACCAAACTGGACCATCACTAGCTGGTACTCACCGAGTCCTCATCCTCATCATGGTCACTGTCATGGATAACATCTTTGAAAAATTTCTTGAAGAAAGTCATCTTTGCTTTGCTACACAGCTGAAATAAGGACCCAACTGTGATTTAAAGACACACACACACACACACACACACACACACACCAAAAATAAAAGCAAAACTATTCACATAATAGAAAACTCACCTACCGGTATTCGGAATTCACAAGAGACTGCCCTCTTTTACAGGTGTCAGTAGCACTACTATTTAACACCTTTCAGTGACTCTACAGCTGTTTTCAAATGTGTTCAAGGCTGGCCAACCCCCTTGTTGTAGTCTCTCAATGCCAGCATTCCATCACAGTGAGCTTTCTGCTTCACTTACAGGTTGGGCAACTCGTAACTGTAGACCTGTTTGGCAAAAAAAAAATGTAGTTTACTAAACACTGACATCTCACCCCAGCCATGGTTGTGACAATACTAAGTTTATACTTTACACATTTCCACTTGCTTCATATACAAATCAAACAACGCCTAGCTTCTACTTGTAGCCTAGTCTAATAACTTATTATCTCTCCAGCAAACACTATCATTTTGCTGCAGCGTCTGAGGAGTCTAACAAAAGATTCACCTTGAACCTTGTAAAATAAATATTATCAATTGAAAATATTTGTTTGAAAAAAGGTTGATCTGTCTGTGATACAGGCTACATGTGGTTTACATCCTCAAGGACACCTTGTTCTGTGGTCTGCAATGAGGTCATCACAATTGAGTGATTACATGCCAGAACCTGACAATCAGCATTTTCCCCCCCAGATACAAACACATGTTTAAAACACCAGACAGACTCAAGCACGGAATTCAAAAGGAGACAGACAACTCACAAGTACTGGAGACTATTTAAGGTTTGCATAAAGCTTTTGGGCATTTCTTTCTCACACTTGCACAAAAAGTAATGTTCCCTCTAGTAACAAAATGGTTTTGTTCGCTAGTTACAGTAGCAAAGTGGGGTCCGGGGATCCCCGGACCCCTGGCATCCTTGAGGTTCCAGGGGGTCCCCAACAAATGACAAACACTATTATGTAACTTCGGCTTTGGCATGTTTAGAGTACAAAATAATAACATTTTCAACCATAATTTCCAGTTGACCAAAATAAAGCGAGAGTTGGGCAGTGCGTTTCTGCGGGCAACCACAACTATTACTCCAGTGGCTTTTGACTGCTGATACAGAGAGGAATTGTGGAAGGTTTGGCCAAAGGTTCAAGGTCAACAAATGAAGGTTTTTCTAATTACCTCCAAACATGCAGGTTTGACAAGACAGTGCAGGCCCAGGTAAAAATAGGTAAATTAAATAACACTGACCAAAACAAAGCTCCAAATGAAGGAATGGGGAATAAACTCATGCTAAAGTAATGAATCAAAACAGTAACAACTAACTATAACAGGATAAATCCTGAACCAACCAACCTCTTGTTATTCTTTGTGAAGTTTTATGTCAGTTGGCATCTTTAACTGAACCTGCCCCCCCCACCCTTTTAAGCAGGTGAGGCAAACCATCACATCATTATTAGTAGTTGGTAACTCTGTAAACTCAAACACAGCTAATATAACTAAGGCCCATGACCATGAGTTATACAAAAGTACACAAAAGTACATAATGAATTGAATGAACAGATTTTTATAATAAAGACAAAACATAATACCAACATTTAAACAAACACCCCTCCTCCTTTACAGTACTTGGCCTCTTCCAATCAACAGGGTCGGTTGACAGTACTGAAGAGGGGAGACTTCTTCACAGTGAAAATAAATAAACATTTAAAACCCTTTGAGTCCTTGTGTGTTGAAAAGGTCTTCAGATATACATGATTGCATGAAAACATGCAGTACCACACTACTAAACACACAGATCAGCAATTAAGTTTTACATTTTTGACAAACCATCTATTATGAGTGCCCCTGGCACAAAATTGTAGGAAAACCACTGATTTAGTTGCTTCAGTTACAGTAGCTTCAGACTCATAAAAACCCTTACTTTCATGAAAATGTTTTAAAAAGATGTTTTATTTCAAAATCGAATTCATATCAAATAATCGTCAGGAGCACAACATCCTGAAACAAAATAAACAATAGACATCACACTATAAACTATACTCCAGTTCATCCATCAATGTTAATGTTAAATTACATGGTGAAAGTCTCCATTAACTCTGTGGCCACGCGGGTTCACCTGTAGTAGTGTTAAGGTCCATTTGGTTACATTTGTGCACTCTCAAAGTTACAAAATGGTTACATTATTATTTAAATTATTCCTGGTGGTAATTCTCTCATGACAATAACATCATTATCTGTGATCATATTTCCATTTTGATTCTGAATCATGCAACATAATGTTCAGTAAGACTTTTAATATTGCCCTCTGGTGGATGTTTTAAAAAATACACATCAGAAATTGCTTTATTTCCCCATAGGCAGATTTATGGTGGATGTTTTAAAAAATACACATCAGAAATTGCTTTATTTCCCCATAGGCAGATTTATATAAAACTTGTCAGGAATTGCATTTCGCTCTGCAGGCAGTTGATCATACAGTGGATAAATAACAGAGCTCAAATTCACATGAAACACAAATAAAAACAAACACGAGCATCACAATAGATCACAGAGCAAGTTAGAATTAGCATAAAACACAAGACAAGACAAAAACAAATATATATAAAACAAACTAAAATTAAATCACACAAAGCAGTTACATATCGACACACATTGGCTAGTGACACATAAGGTCCAAAGTTACATTCTAACTACACATTCCATTATCTATTTCAGTATAATAGGCAACAGCCTAGTGCATTATTTTATAGTAGTTACTACCAACTTCAATACTAAAAATAATTATAATCTTTATGGTATATTAATTATGCCGATTTTATTGCAAGTATGTTAAAGATATATTTTGGTATTTCTAAATGTGATACATTAAATAGAACTGTTTTGTTGCTTTCCAATAGACGGTATGCGCGTGACATCATCATCATATCCGGAAGTTATGTGGGAACGCCTACTGAGTGGCAAAAAAATACTTTCTGGCCTTGACAGTACATACATCTAAACAGAAATCTCTATAATCCCAAATCCGAATCTGATTGCATTGAACGATGTTAAAATCACTTGATTTGCCACTCACTTTATGCATGCGCATACCCTCAATAGTTGTCATTATTGTCAATATGAATGAATGATGCGCATTCGTTTTCATGAATAGAACACAATACGTTATTCCAGGAATGAATGAAAACCCGTATGGATGCAAGTCATCACTTCCTCTCTCTGTTATACAGGAGGAAGGCCCCCCCTGGGCCTCGGCACCGGCGGGCGGTTCACTGGTCCACTTCGAACGTTGGGATTGGGCGACTGTAGCTCCTCCTCTTCCTCTACCACAACCTTTTTCTTCTTCTTCTTCTTCCTCACCTCCGGCTCGGGCTCAGGCTCAGGTTCTGGGGCAGAGAGGGAGTGCGGGGATTTTAAGGTTTATATTTAGGCGCACAAGCTGTCATCATGCACCGAAAATACCACATCTACAAGCTCACAATGTGTCGCAGCGACACACAACTACAGTATGTATAGCCAGACATACATTGAGTATGTATTAAGTCAACATGCCATTTTCATCACGCTCACTAGGCTTTGATTCAAAAACATTGCCCGTGCATAAGAGGAAATAGCTTCGGGATTGTACATTCACCCATTCACACGCACACATTCATTTACCGATGGCGGAGGAAACCATGCAAGGGCAAGGCACCAACCTGCACATCAGGAGCATTTAAGCGTTCAGAGTCTTGATCAAGGACAAGGATCGAACTGGGAACCGCACAAGCGGCCGCCTTACTGGCCATCCCGCCCCCCTCGATAGACTTTCTGGGGGGAAGGCTCCAGATCCTGTAGGACCTGTACCATGCTCTAGCGCACAGTGGTTTTCAAACCTTTTTCATTTTCGTTAATGTTAGATCAAATTTCATTCACAATTCCATGCTGTATTGATGTTGGTACATAGGAGAGATAACAGGCAAATCTACGTTCTCTAATTGTGTATACATCATGTACAGTAAGTAATGCAGATGTTTAACAATAATTTTAAGTGTTTTTGGGGGGTGGATAGTGGAAAGGAAACAAGGGGAGAGAGACGGGGGAGTGACACACAGCGAAGTTCGTCAAGAACGGGACTCGAACCCACAATGCGCTGCATTAGGAGCTTAGGTACCTGGACCGCTAGGCCGGCCCGGGCCAACAATAATTTTACTCTTGGGGGGCGTAAAATTACCCGTCCGAAATGTCATGTGCTCTCAGGAGTTAAAGAGTCAATTTGGTTACCAACTCTCCATCATTTAGCTGGGGACCACCTGGAACCCCCTCAAGGACCTTACCAGGCTCAGGCTCTTCCTCTTCCTCTTCCTTCGGCTCATCGTCCTCCGGACACCAAGGGGTGTCCCTGGGGAGGAGGGCATCTAGGTCCATCTGGGCCTGGTTGGTGGTGTTCATGTTGTTCCTCCTGTCCTTCTCCTCATCCCGAGCCTGCGAGAAAAAGAGAGGTTAGGGTGCATAGATAAATACAGTAGAGCCTGCAGACACAAAAAGATGCAGATGGAGAGCGAGTGACGCAGCCGCCGCCGCCTGGATCAGCGACACATCTGCTCCAGGTCCGCTCATGAGGGGCGCGGGACGCGTAGCGTGAAAAAATAAAGCTCACCACAATCCAGGTCTAGCCGCCCGCGGGCGTGTGCACGAAACGAGGATGCGCGCAACAATTTCACGCGATCGCGTCCGTGAAAATACACTTGCGTAATCGCCCCTCAACTTCTCCACTTGTCCAACATAAACGGACGCCTCTCATTGAAAATGAAATACTAGGGCGTCAATCACTCTCCGTCTGAAAAGGCACTACAGCGTTTTTTTTCTTGCAATTGTGCCTTTTACCTGATAATTGACATAGCCTACCCTGCCACACTGAGGTCCGCTGGCTGAGCAGACATTTTATTTGAACACAGCCTACATCTGGAAGTTGGACTATTCATGAAAAACATTACTGTACGGACAGTGTCTAAATTGGGCCAACCCAGTACTCATTTGGTACAGTCTACAATACCAGTTCTGCTGACTTTTTACAACCTGCAGTGCACCCTTATTACTTATTATTACACTTGGTGATTCTAGGTTTTCATAGGCCTTTCAAACTTGTAAAACTATTATAGGCTATACTTCAAATAATATTGGTTTGTATGCGTAGAGTTCTATGCCTGTTGCACTCACCATTTGCATCTTCTTCTTCAGGTCTAGATTGGCTTGCTGGTAAGCCTTGGAAGTTACGTTCAGATAATAAATGGCCAGTCTGTTAAGAGACAAAGTTATTGGAATCCCTTATTTCTGTGAAAGCTTTTGGATTGGAGGATTGGGAATCAGTTTCTGAGAAAGCTGTTGGAATCAGTATTACTTTATGTAAAAGGCAAATCAGATTCACTTTCAGTCAAAGCCATGCACTAGAATCAGAATCAGCTATCTGTCAAATGCACTGGAATCAGAATCAGCTATCTGTCAAATGCACTGGAATCAGAGGCAAAAGTACTGGAATTCAAAATGTACTAATTAATTTAATGAATCATTAATTAATTAATTCATTCATTAATTCATCAAATAATTGTAGTGGAGTAAAAGTACAATAATTGCCTCTGAAATGTTGTGTAGAAGGTGTAGTGTAGACGTAAAAGAATTACACACTCAAGTAAAGTAGAAATACCTCAAAATTGCCCTTAAATGTACTTAGTTGCTTTCCACCACAGGAGCTGAC
Organism: Benthosema glaciale; assembly: GCA_900323375.1. NCBI lineage: Eukaryota > Metazoa > Chordata > Actinopteri > Myctophiformes > Myctophidae > Benthosema > Benthosema glaciale. Next base: position 10,052 of record OOFJ01109004.1, read on the forward strand.
TGTATGTGTGAGGCAGTATGCCAGGCCTATACTCAGTACTCACACCATGAGCAGCACAGCGGGTATGATGAGGCCAGGGTTGGCTGCGTAGCCCATCAGTGTTCCTATGAAGGACGGCAGGTCCAGTTCTATAAACTCCAGGACCACATGATACATCCTCTCCTTCCCACTGTGGACAGTCCATTCATGGAAATGGAATCAATCACCATTTGCGGCCCAATTCCAATCCCCGCCCTCAAGCCATGCACCCTCACTGACTTAAAAGGGTTATTAGCTGTATGTGCAGCTAATAACCCTTGAGGATGAGAGGCTGCAAGGGCTCCAAATTGTAATGAAAGGAATGGCACAGTACTTTGAAGATGAGTCCGTTATTCATGACACTTTGCAAAAACTCTACCGTTCTTATACAGTCACTGCTTTAAAGGAGAATTTCAGACTAGAAGGCTTTCTTACCTTCCTATGGGGCGGCTGTGGTTCAGGAGGTAGAGCAGGTCGTCCAATGATCCGTGGGTTGGCGGTCCTCCTGTCTACATGTGTCCTTGGGCAAGACACTGAACCCCAAATTGCTCCCGGTGTGCTGGTTGATGCCTTGCACTATGTAAAGAGCCTTGGATAAAGGCGCTATATAAATGCACCATTTATTTATTTATAGTTGTTACGTCCCCACCAAAGAGGTCCAGGTGTTATTTTGTGCAAAAGCCCGTTATAGGCTATTTCCCCTACCATAAGCCCTCAATTGAATTGAATTGGGTGTTGTGCTAATTCGCTTATTTCCATCGCTCATCTTTTTTTAGTTTTTTGTACATATCCTATCTTCATAATGTGAATAGTATCCCAAGCGGCACACCTTACTACTTATTTTTGATGGAAATAAGCAAATTAGCACTAAAACCCAATGCCCCAACCCCAATGAGGGCTCATGGCAGGGGAAATAGCCAATAATGGGCTCTTGCACAAGATAACACCTGGATCTCTTTGGTGGGGAAGTAACAACTAGAAATAAAGGTAAGAAAGCCTTATAGTCTAAAATTCTCCTTTAAACATGTACAGGTAACACCGAAAGGCCGGGCTGAGCCCTTTCTGATTTACAGATTTCAAATGGGACAGCCCTCAAGCCCTCGCAGACTTTACATGAACGTGCAACTAAGTCAGTGAGTCAGTAAGGGAGAGGATTGGAATTGGGCCTACAGTATAACACTAGTACAATAGTCAACCACTTCCTGACAAAAAGCATGTTAGTTGTGTATGTCCACTATGCATGTGGCAGAGTATAATCTCAAATTAACAAATCATTTTAGTAATTGTGTCCTCAAAATTTGAGGACGGAATTGGCACAGAAATATGCCCATGTATGGCACCGAAATTGTTGCTGTGATGGGCTGGAGGGTGTATCATTCTGCGCTGTCATTGGCTGAGCATCTCATAAGGGGTGTGCCACAGGGGACACCCGTTATATATATAAGTGGTAGATAGAGGGGGAGAGAGAACTGGGAGAGAGGAGGCAAGAGGGAGAAGGGGGGG
>OOFJ01109008.1:0-16239 GCA_900323375.1 Benthosema glaciale
GTGGAGGCCCACGTCGCTCCGGCCCTGTTGCACCGGCGCGGAGGGACGCACACAGGCCAAGTGACCCCTGTAATCTCCCCCCAGCACTCCTTATGGTTACACACATCCACATACACACTGATAATCCTCCCATGATTAATAGATTTTTAATCATGCCTGGAGTCCATGGGGCTGTCTGCGATCCCACACGTGCCGATGAGGATGCTCCAGTCGTAGCGGTTGTTGTAACTGTTGTTTCATGTAGTAACTGAACAGAGCTGTTTCTTAAAGTATGAAAAGGCTACAGGTGGTTGGAGGTGGCGGTTGGTGGCGACAGCGTTGTGGCTTTTCTTTTCTTTCTTTTTTTTGTCACTGGTTTACCAGTTTCCTCCTAACATTTAAATGCTCCATGGCGTTCCTGTTCGAGCTTGCCTCTTGGCAAATGAGAGAAATGGAGCCGCTGAAGCGGCTGCAGCGCCGGACTTAATTTGCATTGTTGTGATGGCAGAGGGAAGAGGAGAGGTGACCACCCACTGGTACGGTGGAAGGGATGCATCACTTAACTGGGAGCGTACCGGCTGCGACGCACACATCACAACCTGTTTGTTTGAGCGAAGCGCTGTTGCATAATTTAGCTGTCGCCCCGGCAACACATCAGGCAGGAAGTGGAGAGCTGCACAGCTGCCGGGGGTGGGGGTGCGGGGTTAGATCGATAGAAGTGCGCGTGTGATGATTGTGTGCAAGCTTTTAGAGACTGGGCCGTTCGGCTTCATTCATTTACGGCTCATTCATGATAAATGAGTAGAACGTTGTATTCAACAGATGGACTCAAGTACTGCATTTTGACGGGGGGCGCCGCTAGCTGACCGGATAGTGTGTCGACCACATAATCGTGCCACTGGCGGCACCGGTTCAATTCCGACCGGAGAGACCTGTATTGTATGTCCGTTTCCTGTGTCCTAGTCCGTACATGGTCAAATTCAGTGTTAATGTACCCATTTTTAACGAGATGGACGCTTCAGGTTTGATTATGTCTATATACACTCGGATTTAAATGAACACTCAGGATTTTACTGTGGCTGTCTTATTAAAACAAAAAATATATGTCCACCCCTCAAAATCACATGCAACAAACTAAACTAAACTATGCATATTTATTGGCACAATGGCGGGCACAGGGCACCCCGATTCAGCTATCGGCTTGTTGGGAAAGTGCAAGAAACTGATGCCGTAAGTGAGTTTTTCAGTTGGAACCAGGAGGGATCAGTTCATCTGTGACAGTGTGTGTGACTTTGTATGTGTGACACAGGTGTGTGTGCTCCACCGTGACCCAGTTCTCTGGCTTTAGAAAGTCATGTCAGTTTTTCTTGCCACAAACTTGTCAGTGCATTCTAAATGGTTTAATGGCTGATTTCTTTTTTTAGCTGGGCTTATTGGTTTACTGAACTTCCTGTTATGCTGAAGTCATTACACTGGTGTTACAGTTTATTAACCCCACAAATGGAGGTCACGCAGACAAGAAATTATTGGGTCATCGTCATATTAGTCATTCAGTTCTAAAGTACCATTCTGTGAATGATGTATACATAATATAGTTTGGACACGTGAATCATTCTCGCTTTATTAAATTGTTAGATTGTATCTATTTCAGGGTAAATCTATTCTGACACTAAATAGCCCTCCTTATTGTGCTTTGATCTGCTGTATCGTCCAGATTTCTCCCTGGGTTATTAAACAAGCACATACTCTATCTATGACCAGCTCTCGGTGCACATGTTTTGACAGTGTGCCGCATACAGCTGAAGATGATATTCACTATGGCAGGTTGTTAAGCACTTCATTTTGAACTGGGATCGGATTGCTGGATTCCATAAAACGCTGTGCACTGCATGCGTAGCTCGTCACAAAATATGAAATGGTATGGGCCCATTGGCTGCCTGTACTATTATGTGTGGAGCTGTTGTCATTAGTTATTACCAAAATAAATTATATAAATATATATGCACACATAAGTAACGCATAACATTATTTATACACCAAAACTGTCGGGCAGAAGCCTCTAGCTCTCCAACATGTTCATTTTTCAGGGGATAAAACACGTATATTTATAACTTAAGTTTGTCCTTGCATGTCCTTGCAAAAGTAGAAGAGGGAATTCTCTCTTTCACCTCTGCAAGGAATTTGGGGGTGCCTGGAGGCCCAGCTGGTTGGTTTGTTCACTTTCCACGTGCTCCTTGTCCTGTCTGTTTACTCTACACTCTCCATATATCAAATAATATGCCAATAATAATAATCAATGATTGCTTTATGAATCTATGCGTTTCCTTTTAGGCCAATTTCATACAATAGTACAATAAATGTAATTTGACCTTGAGTCTTTGACTGTAGTGCAGGTACATGTCTTCACATAACACCTTGAACTAAAGGCAAGAATATGAATGCAGTCACAGTGCAGGAAAATACCCTAGTGGTTGCGTTCTCAACCTTTTTAACACCTCAGAAGTACCACCATTATAACTTAATGTTAAAATACAGAAGAGCAGACTTCCTGCCTACCCCATATTCAGCTATATCACACAGGAGGTAAATGTATTCCTAATGTGTGTGTCTCACTCACACACACTACAGTACAACTGCAAGCACAGAGCAAGTAAAATAAATAAAAAGTACAGTAACACTGCAAACACGTCAAGCACAAGTAATAAATACTGTACAAGTGCAAACACAGCAAGTACCGGCAAGGGTATGCGTACCATAGGTTAGGAATCACTGCCCTAGAGTATAGTAGTAACTAACTATAGTGTGGCTAAATTGCATTCATTCGCCTACACTGATTTGTCATTCTTTTTTAATCTTGGATATATGCTAGTTTTTTCCATAAGTGCTCTACATCATTCATACAGTGTGATATAGGTCACCAGCAAAATCATACAGTTAAAACACATTTGTTTCAGTTGTTGAATGTTCTTTGGACGGTTTGGACCCTTGGGTCAGGAGGCTTCTGTCATTCGACCTGCCATTGTATGAATTTGAATCTTTTCAGTCTATTGTCAGTGGCCTGCTCAGTATCTGAAATGACCTCACAGCGGAAAAATGCAATTACTAATGGCATTTGTGATTAATGGTCTGGACACTAACTGGTTAACCTAATTTCCAAATCTGGCCCCTTAACAACAATGGTGATCTCAGTACAGATGAGGTTGTTTAAAGGTATAGGATTGCACCTTGTTATATTATTTATTTATTTTAGCTTTTGAAAAAATCCCGTCCACCAAGCTGAAGCTGACAAGTACAGTGTGATGAAAACTTAACACAAAGCTCTGACATCTTTGAACATGAGCTGAATGGAACGTTGAACTACAGTTGTTATCCTCCAGCTGGTTTCTTTTAATCCACTGCTGAACAGTGAGGGCTTTATTTTTCGGTTAGTTTGTATTGCTAACTCTTTAAACAGACAAAGGTGAGGTTGAGTATTTACGTTGGGCTTTTTAAGGTCATTTCCATATGGGATTGTATGTCTCGGTGCGTTGGCTCGAGCCAACAGATCTGGATGGAAGCACTGAGGCTTTTAATACCCCATCTTCTTTTTCTGATGTGATCTGCTCTGTGCTTAATGTAGCCCTGCTGATACTGCATGTCGGCTCCATGTCTGCAGGGAAAACAATCTTTGACTCCCACCCCCGCTTGCAATGGAAACGTTTAATTGAGACTAGCATGTGGTATTTGGGTCACGCAACCTTCTTCAGGTGTAAATCTACTGCAGGTGTGACTTATTGGCCATGGGTTCAAAAGTAAACAATGGCGTGTATTTACCACACTGAAATGGAAACTTCACCCGAAACCTCAGTCGAAACAATTATTACGACGGCTCTCCTAATCACATGCGGGCGTAGGCTTATGGGTCATTCTCTGTGGTCGGCGTGAGCTCACACTATCCTGCCCCTAACAGCCAAGTGTGTAAGATTCCTCCTGCCCCAGAAATAGAGGTATTGAATTTAGTAGGGTGATGAAGGGGGGAGGGGAGTAGAGGGGTGGGGGCAGCAGGAGGAGATGTCGTAGAAGGAGGAGATGGTAGGGTGTGTGTGTGTGTGTGTGGGGGGGTTATTGGTCTGTCTCAACACACACTTACAATTACACTACACTACACTACACTGCCCCACCCAAAGGAAACATTCCAGACAGAATTAAAGACTCAACTCTTCAAACAGTGAGTTTTCCCATTGGGGGCTTCCAACTAGAGCCTGGGGAGGGGCGTCCATGTGTTGGCCAGGTCTCTCTGATTGGATATCTGTTAATTCATTTCACTCTGCCTTAACGTTGGGCTGTAAACGGGTAAAGAGCGGAGAGGGTCTGAATAGGGATGAGCTGTATAGCAGGTGGGGGCCACTGGCGTGGCCAGAGAGACACTTTATTTTATTTGAGAGTCCCAAAGGGTACATCTGCTCCTGGCAGGCACTGAAAAGGCCCCCCTGGTGGGTCCACAGTAACCATTTCCCTTCACAGATTGTCTGCCAGACAATGCTGGCCTTAATATTGTTTCCACCACAACAAACTGCAGCATAGCCCAGTCAGAAACCTCTAGTCTGTCACGATGAGTCTGAAATCTACACAGACACACAAAAGGTTGCGCAGGTTTTTTATGAAATTGCAAGTTTGTCTTTTAGGAGACCAAGTGACTGTATGGTCATCTCTTCTTTAACAATTACACAGTAATATCATGAGAGTGTTTAAAATGGACCCTTAAGGGTCCATTCTTACACTCCTGAGTTAAATTAACCTTCAGGAATTTGCTGTGTAGGATTGAACAGTTGGTCCGTTGCTCTTCGCTTCTGTGACCTCAACAATTAGAATGTATTTTTGTCAACGAAGCCTTTTTTATTGATTGTGTAGCCAAACGAAGCTAAGCTGATGTGAATACTGGCCTTTTTATGTCAGGAACCCATTTCACATAAGCCAGCCTGGGAATGGCAAACATTAAATGGGGAACGTGTGGATTTCCACTGAAAAGGCCTATTTTATTCTCCAGGGCTAAGTATAGCTATTGTAAGGACAGGGCCTTTCCCCCTTTTGTGTGAGAGGTGTCTGCCTCGCCTCACAACGTAAATGGCTCCTTCAGCCTCGGATGTAAATTACTTTTTGGATCTCTCATGCATATCTCCCCACATCAACCGCCCCGTCCTATCTAATTGAATTGAAGGGCAAAGAAAATAGTTCTCACATTTAAATGGAGTATGTCCATTACGAGTTGTCACCCTTTTTTTTCCCCCTTCTTCCCCAAATCGACCCTGGAGGATTGACTTCCTTGCTTCTAATGGAAACAGAGCTACTGATGGCTGCTGTAATCTGATCAGTCAGCAGTGAAACCACAAGCCCCCCCCCACCACCACCACCAATCGCTGGTTTCATTTGTCCTTTACGACCACTCCCACTCTGTGTATCCCAACACCTGCCCTTTAATGAAGGTCCAAGGAGGGGGGGGGGGATCCAAAAAAGACAAAGACATTAACCAACGCCTTTGCCAGCTGCAGGGGACAGGGAGCCAGGCTCATATGACACTGTAGCGTTCAGTGACCTGGAGTTTTAATATAGGAAAGTGGTGTGTGTGTGTGTGGTAGTGTAGAGTGATGTCTGTAGTGCACTGTCTCCTTCACGCTACATGTGAGCTTGTGTCAACTGTCAACCTTGAGTTTTGCACTTTAAAGCTGAATTTGCACGTCGTAGCCTGGACTATGCAGGATCAGATCAAAACGTTTATCCACGTTCAACCTACTGTATTTCCCCATTTTGGGAATGCATTACATTTTAACATCACAAAGCATTTAGCAAATTGCTGATCTACAAACTCAACAACGGAGCTTACGAGCTTGTAGATCTGTAATTTTAGTGCAACACTATCGTACAACAACGTGTTTAAAATGGAACTTAATTAAGTGCTGTGATGACATTGGAGACTGGAAACGGAAATACACTGGTGAACAGCCCGTTATACACAACCATAATGCAGTTGTACCAGTCGCATTTCTTCCTCCAGACAAATGTGCTGCTCAGTGTTGTCGTCTCAGCGCGAGTGGCGGGACCTGGATGCAGGGAGCAAGGAGGTGCAGAGGAGGTGCTGAGTGAAGGTGTCGGGTTATTGTTAGCGCTAGACCCGGGTTGGCTTCCTCCTCCTCCGCTGCTACTACATTTGGCTGAGGTCCAGGACTAGCGGCAGGCAGCAGGGGCCTATAGGTGCTAACTGAACTACTGTGTTAAAGGGCCCAGGCGTAAACACACAGCAGCTGACTGGGTCTTGGCACGAAGCCACGCAGGGGAGAGAGAAAAGGAGGCATGGAAGGGTTATGTAGTAAGTAGTAGATGACTTTCCTTTCACCGCAGTCGGCCTTTCTCTCCCTCCTTCCCTTCACTTCGCTAGTTGTTCCCCCTGCACCGCGGCTGCCTCTTCAGTCTAGTCCGCCTGCCAACATCCGCTGTCGTTTATAGTAGCACGTGGCCAGGTTGTTCGCCTGCCAAGTCCTCACACTCCAGCTGAGCGTAATCGTGTGCCTGTAAGGACGAGCCTCCACAGCACAGGGGTGTGTGTGTGTGTGTGTGGGGGGGGGGGGATCCCACTGCCTGCCAAGGAAACATCACATTAGACTAAAAGCCATGTCATCTCTGCTGAATTTCACATATTGGGCGTTTAGCCATCACTATTTCCAGAGCCCGGTGGGCCAGTGGAGTCGGCTTATATTCTAGTAAGCAAGGCCAGAGTCGTTGCCATAGCACCTTGACTTTAGATAGAACAACTTACTGTACCTCCAGTAAGGACAGTAAGCTCACATGTTGAGATGTGTAAGCTTGTAGATCTGCTATTTTCTTATGGTTTTAGAAAATGTGGGAAATTCTTTCACACTTTATATACATTGTTTTTAGTCTACAATTTTTGATTGCATACACACTGTTGTGGTCGAGTCCTTTTTCATAAGATATTAGAAGGAAGGTAAGATGGGAGAGAGTGCTTGTGACTAAAGGCAAACTTGACTCTTTTTGCAAAAAATATATGTTAATGACGTTTAGAAGATTTAGAAAACTTTCCTGGGGGTCTTTATGTGGTTTTAGATATTTTAGATTTTAGCAGTGAGCCCAGTGTCTCTGATGCCGTCGATACTGGGCTCACTTACTTCCTGGACTACATGTTGTCTCAGTAAGACAGCCCTCCCCCTATCCACAAGGAGGAGCAGTGCACCAAAGCATTATGGGAATTGTAGTCCAGAAAATAATATCAGACACTGGGCTCACTGCTAAAAATCAAAAATATCTAAAACCACATATTACACACACAAAGACCCTCAGGAAAGTGTTCTAAATCTTCTAAACGTCATTACCATAAATATATATATTTTTTTTTGCAAAAAGGGTGAAGTGTCCCTTTAATGGTGTAGTTTTGGCTAACTTACTAGATGGTATAACTCACAGTGGTGAGTGGTGGTGAGGCACTTACCTACACAAGTACCTATTCAGAGCAGTTTTCAACAAAGAGGGAAACAAGGGATCCTCTGGGGGACCCCGGTATAAAAGTGCGTGCGTGCGTGCTTTAGTAGTGGTTGATGAACCCTAGATTTTGTCCCTTTGCACATCTTTTGCTGATGTGGTTAATATACAATCATTGTGAATAGTACTATGGACCATGTCAGCTGCAGTCGATAATTTCAAAAGCCATGTTAGTAAATGATTAAAGAGTGGCAAAGAAAATTGAATTATTAACAGCACACCATAGAGGGTAGTTTTGCAATGAATATAGGTTATTTTAATCCTTGGGGGTTTTCAATGAACAATACCACTACATTTAGATATGAAGATACGTTACTTATGTCATTCCTCCATTTTATCACATATGAATTGACTTGAGTAACTTGAAATGCATTGTTTGAGAAAGAAAAGAAAAGCATACTTTAAAGCATTGTGCATTTACATAGAACACACAATCTACTGGAATTCATCTTAGGTTCAGGTATCAGTCGTCAACACATGGTTAGGACTATGTGTTATATCTGAGATATGCATGTTGTATAACTGTGCCTAAGCCTCTTTGCTGATACAAATCAGCCTACACTTCTGGAACATGGGTCAATAATATTAGAGGCAGATTTTGAATGGCCCCACCCCCCATCAGAATCAGCCTTGATTAGTTAACCATCTGGTCAAACAGGCATTTCAGGTTTGCTTGAGCCCCCAAAATATGATTAGAAAACCAATAACATATCCTGAAGATCATTGGGGATTTCAGAATATTACATTCCAGCTAATATAATTACATATAGTTACAGCAACATTTTTAGTCTTTTTTTTTTCTTTTTTTCTTTTTTGTAAAATAAATATTGTAGAATCTGTTGTTACTGCTGTAAAGCTGAAACAACCCAATTTCTTCTCGATGAATCTGTTCAGATCTACCTTATCAAAACCCTGCTTTTCTTCTGTAACAAAAAATACTTAAATGGCATTTTTGGTCATTTTATTTAGAAGCTTGTACGTTTCTGAATCTTATCCAATCAGAGCGTTGCATCCCTTCGTTAGTTGCTGTGCTGCAGTCTGTTTACAAGGGAGAGAAAGACAAACGGTTTGCTACTACATGGTTTATTTATAACCTATAAAGTTTGATACATAGTTTAGAATCCTGATTATTTAGTTAAAAATGAGTACTACACTGTCTGGATGTCATCTTGAATGAGATTAAAAACGGAGTAGTTGCGCAAATATGGTAATCAACAGGTGAATGTAATCAAGATTTGTTGGGTCACGTTACGCCATTACGCAGCACATTTTCGTTTAAAGGAAGTTTATGGACTTTGATATACATTAAAAAATATATAATAATAAATATATGTATATTATATATATTTCTTTTTTTTTCTTTTTTTTTTGGATCTACATAAAAACAAAAACAAAATCATTAATTTAAGTTCGCTGAGAAATCAAAGCTAAGTTTGGAATAATGCTACCTGTCTCTCATAGCACCTGCCTGCTAAAATGCCAAATTAATTAGTTCTCACTCTTGATAGTGGTGAAGAATGGATTGCATTGTGACAGCCATGTGAAAACTCTATGCAGTCACAATGCGTTTTGGCATGACACGTTGTGAGCTTGTAGATCTGCTATTTTCAGACAACCGTAAAGACAACTATAAGCATAACCTAGTCATGATTGGCTGCCTTATTACCGACCTAGTCATGATTGACTGCTTTCTAAGCCAATGGGAGTCTGAACGGCATAAAAACCCATACTCTGAATGCTGCAACGCAGAGCGAGTGGCGACAGCAGCTGATCGTTACGAGCTAACTGGAGCTACAGGAAAGAACCAACAAAAGCACGAATGAAAACGGGCACTACAATAGCTTGTTGCACCTGGCAGCAATGACTTGAGTCATTTTCTTGCTTCCCCCCCAAATGCATGTCTTGGACCCGCCATGTGAACTTCATAGATGAATTTGTATAGAGCTGTAGGGACCGTCGGCACTCCCCTCTCCTCGTTAGTCTCTGGAGACGTGCTCCAGTCCAGATGCGTGACGGGAGCCGGTCAGTGAGTGAGAAGCAGGGGCTGCAGCCCAACACCCACACTGGGAACACCAGCCCGGCCGTGGGGTCCCTGGGGGGTGCTGACCTGTCAGAGGTAGAATGGCCTCGCACACTTAACGCTAGCCAAGAGGAAACGGATACTCCTGCCCCCCATGAGAATGGAGAAATCAGTCTCTATCGATTAGGCCCCCGCGGAAAAGCTGTGAATTGTGCTTATGGCTTGAACATTTGATACTGCAGATTTGAGTGAGATAGTCATAACACTTACTGCTGTGATGGAGGAAAGCAAACCTCCAGAATAAGGAGGCTGGTTTTTACTCTACCCCAACGCAGGCGGAGACAAAGAGGTCCTTCTCTCATCTGACTGCAGGCGTTGTGACCTCTTGTCATCTCGTATGTAATTAGACGTGATGTGTCTTAATAGCGAACGGCTTTTGTTGATCTGTGAATGTATCAAGTTCCCCTTGGCTGTGAGAATGAGACTGTGCGTATAAAGGCCTATCGCGCCTGTGCCATGTCTCTCACTGCCATTAGCTTGGGGGTGGAGTGGATACTTGCTCTTTGAAAGATGTGAGATATGCAAGGTATTTTTAGCCAGTGCTTTTAACCCAGGAGAACAGGGCTAAATAGCTCCCTTTGACCTGAATAGAATGGCGCTACTTTGGCGCTAAGCAAACTTAATTTGTATTTTTGGGGGATATTTATTGCACAAATGCTTGCAATATGAATTGTTTATCTTGGTCCCGGAGCAAGCGTTTCTGTCTGAAGTTCTTTTTCCAGCCAAGGTTCTGTCTGCGATTAGCCCCTCCACATAATTGAGACTCAGATTAGTCACTGTACACTTGATGGAACAAAACTAATAGCTTCAAATCAAATTATATCTCAGTGGGAGGTTTGGGACAGGGGGGCCCCATGCAGTTCTGAGCATACTTCTGGTTCTGGAAATGCCCAGTCTTTTCAGGACCGGCGGCTTCCCATGCTCCCACAACATTTTCCAGAAAGGGGTTAACTTGTAGGGTACTGTATGTAGTGGCCCAGATGTGATCCACTAAAATGTTTGCTCTGCCTGTGAAAGGCTCTTTGAACCAATGAGTGTGAACTTCTGGCCACGCCAGCCCTATAAACGTTGAATTTGCGTGAGGCATCGAAAGGGGGCCAGCCAGTCAGTTAGTGTATGGGGGGATGGGGCCTCTGCCTGTGGAATGTGGTGTCTTGGTGAAAGGGCCGGAGCTGAACAAATGCAGCCAGTTTATTTGGCAAACCAGACCTGCTACTCGCCAACAGACTTGTTTACCCAGGAGCTACAGATGCTGATCCAGCTCATTGTGTAGCCTCATCGGCCTTTGTTGTTTGGTTACAGTATGTTGTGTTTCTCTCTGGGAATTTGGAATAAGACGAGACTAAAAACTTAGTTGGTCAGTCAGTGTGCAAGTTGCACCCACCCCCCCAAAATCTGCTCTGCTGTGCTTGCTTATCATTCTTTCTGTTTTCCTTTCCACTGTTTGCATTTCTTCTCTTCTATTTCTCTTCTCTCTCTCTCTCTCTCTCTCTCTCTCTCTCTCTCTCTCTCTCTCTCTCTCTCTCTCTACTCTTTTTCTTTTTTATTCACCTCTCACTCTCGGCTCTGTAATTGGTGTGATTAATGGAGGGAGGGGTGGTCTTGCCCCAGGGCCTGCCTGCGTTTCACAGGGCCCGTTTAGAGGTGCAGCATGGCTGAAGATGGGGCAGGTAGAGACACGCTGCAGGGCCCCTGGATGTCTTCTGTCCCTGCCACTTTGTCTGCTCCCCAAGAGCACGAAATCTACCTCCCAATGCGAGTGGACATTCAGAAAGCCGATGCGAGTGGTAGTAGTCAGTGGCCTGTTCTTATGTGATATACGAGCCGTGTTTTATGCTCCGTACTAACTCTAATAAGAGCAGAGAATCTGCGAGCAGAGGAATTCCACCATATGTTTAGAGTGGCAGTGAGATTTACTCCCCTTCCCCTCTGAGCGTATGGAATCACGATTAGCAAGAGCTCTTGTGCTCTGTGCTAGCGTATGGCCTGGCTCCGCCATGAGATCTCTTACAGTCAGTGGATAAAGGGAGGTCCCTATCCACTCTACTACTACTCACCCCCCCACCCATCCTGAAAACCCCTTTGAGCGGGAAGCTCCATATAAATGATTCCATAAGCCCCGCAGAGGGATAAAGTCTCCAATTATTTGATTTGGATTAGAGATTGCAGCCCCCGCTGATGCTTGTTTTCATAGGCGTGCTGAGAGAGAAGCTGATTCACTTTCGGTGCCAAGGATGGAAACAAAGGGGACTTGGCAGGCCGACAAAAAGATCCCCGTGGTCGGAGTGTGCCGGGCCACCATAGTTCAACAGCACCCGCTGGGGAAAAGATGTTTACTGTACATTTTTATCTGATCACTATATGTATATTTCGGGTCACTACTGTAAAGATAAGAAAGAGTAGCGGCTTCTCCCTGCGTGCGGTTACACTACACTTCACTATAACATTGGACTGTTACTCTGTAAAGCGCCGGTATCCAATGACACATCACTCCATGTTCTTGCTGTTTGCACTTGTGCACCTACCAAGTGCAAAGTCTATATGTACAATAACTAATATGTGCAATGCGTTCGTTCAGCATAACCTGTACAATATTACTGATGTATGTCCTCAAACAGGTCTGTGCAATTGACTGCTCACACTTGAGCTGAGCCTATACTATACCCCCTATATTCCTTTTTAACTTTTTTAATCTTATACTTTTTTTTAATAACTTTTTTTGGTCTTCATTATTAGTGAAAATACTAGCAAATTGCAAAACAGATTCTTTCACTTGTGCTTCAGAGGACAGTACATAATATTGAATAGCCTCAGCCTGTAATGTCTTGTTCACTCCTGTGTACTCTACTGTACAAGTGCTAATGAAAGGAAACGTGCAGCCTACTCACTGGCTACTCATCATTTATCACTACCATTGGCGCTAGTCCAAAGTTTCAGCCGTAAGGCTCATGGCGTTCCCTGATTGTGATTAAATTACCATCGCTGTCCTGTATTTAAAAAATGTCTTGGGCTGAGCTGTTTTGACAGCCAGTAATTTAGCTAAAAAGATTAGCCAGTGACTGCGCTGTGAAAAGAGGACCTTTGGGTTGTTATTGTGGGCTCCTGTTACTGGTGTAAACACAGGAATGTTGGTGTATTTTGGCTAAAGTCTCCCGTCTATTGTGGCTGAGCTGAATGAGCGCTCTGTGACATTTATTTACTAGCGATTGACTGCCTGGGGTTTCTTTCAGATATGTGTTTCTTGTTTGTGTGTGCACTACAGACGCAGACATGCAGAAAAACACGCAGTCACGTCACGTGTACACACAGTACTCTGTAAAATGAGGCTCCTCCTGTGAATGTGATATTTTTCTATAGAAGACAAAGTTGACTGATGTTTTTTAGTTTTTGATCAGGAAATCCCACCAGGAAATATCCTCCAGTGGTGTTAGTCAAAGTTTAGGTGTCCCGTGGAGGTTAAGGGGGTAAGGTCACGCTACCATTGGGGAGCGCACTGCTCCTGTGCTCCTCTCAGTTTGCGCAGCCGGCTGATGGCTGAGGGTGATGAGTATTGACATGTGCTGTGAGATTGCGTCCGGAGGGGGCTAGGGGACTTCCCCGTGTTTGCAAATCCAAGGCTATTGATTGGGCCCCCCTTGTTCAATGGCCCTCCTGTCCCTCTGGGGTACTACTGGATTTGTGGCAGGCTGTGTGCGTGCGTGCGTGCGTGCGTGCGTGCGTGCGTGCGTGCGTGTGTGTGTGTGTGTGTGTGTGGAAGCGTCAGAGGTGAGAGACGGAGGGAGCCGTGGCTGTGACACAGGGCTGGGGCGCTGGAACTTCAAATCAATGTCACAATGATTTAAAAACGTTTTATTTGCCTCGATTACAAATAATTACAATTAATTAATCTATCAAATCTAACTTTATTTATAACGTAACATTTAAAACAACTGAGATTTACCAAAGTGCTGTAAAGGTGGAAAAACAATCAAAGCATAGACACATGTACAATATTTACAATATTTAGACACAGTGTCAACACACAAATTATACAAATTATTATTATATATATTTTTTTAAATGGTGAAAATAGCAAATCTATAATACAGGTCTTAAGCGGTTAATCGGAATAATTGATTTGTTATTAAAAAAAAAAGATTGCAACTTGTTTGTGTTGATGTTTAAGAAATTAATAAGCGTACTGTATATAAAAAAAAAACATTCTTCTCGATTCGATCTAAGATCAAGTCTGTTATTTGTTCTAAATGTTTATTTTCGGTTAATTGCCGGGCCCTATCTGTGACTGTGACAGTAGCAGTGGACAGACAGACAGACAGACAGACAGGGGGGTGGGGTAGGGTAGCTCAGTGGCTGACGTTGCTCTAATGTGGCAGGGACACGTGCCTGTTTTTCATTAGCCCCCTTCCAGTACATGGGATCACACACTGCCAGTCTGCAAACAACTGTTGGCCAGCCCTGTGCCACGTTTCAGATGGTCCAACACGGGGCCGTCCCACCAACCGGCGTTATGTAGCCAGTTTTATCTTCAGCGCGACGACAATGACCTACTTCAAGTAGCATGGATTGGAACACTGATCTCCACTGTGTGCCGTGGGTTGGCCTGCTTTATAATACAAATGTACACGAAGCCAGTTTTTCCTCTCATTGTGCATTTTTTATGGTGTGAGATAAGAATCTTACGCTATGATAATTATCCAGGAAGCTACTTCCACTTCTTGTGCCCCCCCCACCCTTGCATAAACCCCCACAGGAAAGACAGATGCCTAAATTACATGATGGTTTTTTATTAAGAACCAGCCCCTTCATGTAATAACCACTCTGCTATCAAATTGGGAGAAGTGCTGTCAACATCCTGAGCAATCAATCCCCCCACCCACCCCAATCCACAACCCTCTACAGTGGCGGCCATTAACCCTTTCCTGTTGCAACTCGCCCAGCCTGCCTTACCAAAATGGAGGCCTCCCTCCCAAACAAACATTTAATGGCCACGATGAATTGCCCCTCAGGTATGCATAGAGACATTCAGGTAGGATGGAGCCTGTCTTAAAGTGTTTTGTTGAAACGCAGAAGGGAGGGTTATGTAAAGAATGTAAACTTGTTTGAAATGGAAGACTGAGCAGAGATGTGTAGAGCAACACAACTGCAGTTGTCATCACACAACTCTTGTTGTGTTGGCTTTGTTGTCCATTTGACTTCCCTTTAGTTTCCATGCCAAGTGCACATTTCTATGCATTTCTATGAGTCATTTATCTTTGTCTGTTTGATCAGGACTTGTATTCTATTTTCTACTATGTTTTAATGATGTTATTGTTTTTAAGTGTATGCGTGTTATTCATAAGTCTTTTGTTCTTGTATGTAAGAGGAATAGAAACTTGACAAACGACATAGTATGAAAAAGCCTTCCTGTCAAAATTGGTTTTGAGAAGTGATTTAAAAGAAACACCCAAGTTTGCTTTTTAATTTAATTACTATTGCTATTTTAGACCAGATTACACGGTTTCATCTGTGTGTTTGCCTGCGGTGGACCACAAATCACATGTTTGACAGAATTAACATGAAACTGCATTTCTGTTTGATTAAAGAATATACAAAATTTACATTCCGAGTGACTGAGTCAACAGACCTTGGCTTTTGCATGTCTATGTGATCTTACCCCCAGGTTAATCTGCTTGCTCAAGTTAATGTGTGATTAAAAACAGAATGGGTTGTTAATATCACTCTACGTGAACATCACTTAATGTTACTGTAGTTTACATGAGGAAAAACCCAATAACATTGCACAATCTAACATTGCCTGTATTTGGTGTTAAGCAATTTTAACATGCCAACCTTATTTTGGTCATGACATTGTGGGAAAAAATAGATTTTATTTCTGATCTACGATGTGTCCAATTGTGTTGTGAGCCTGTACATTGGCTATATTCACCACCATCGCATGGCTAGACAAGATAAATTAGCGTTTGGATTTTAGAAGAATTTAGTTACATAAGTATCTAGCTATTTGTACTCGGATGTCAAATTTGGTGTGACAATACTACAATTCTGGAAATTTGAGTCTGAAAATGTATGGAATTTAAAAATGTAAAAAGTATAGGAACCCTGTAGGCCCTATATGTAAATGTATCATAAAATTGGCTTATCTGTGGCAAATCTTAAAAATACGAATGATATGCTATTCAAGATTAACAAGATATGAGACCATTACAGCAGGTCGACCCGCAGGGAGGCTGTAATCCTTACTTTGAAAACCGTTCCCATAGATAACTGTCTGTCTTCTCACTTCTCTTCTGCCATTTTAAGGTGCCAGAATTGTGACTTAGTAATAGCTTTGTTGTGTGAAATTTGGATCCCGATTCACAATATATAACACAATGGAAGAGATACAAAAAAAGATCAGACTCATCTGAAGTGAGTGGTACTGTACTGTACTGTACTGTACTGTACTGTACTGTACTGTACTGTACTGTACTGTACTGTACTGTACTGTACTGTACTGTACTGTACTGTACTGTACTGTACCCTCCTCCTTGGCCTGGTGTGTGGTGTGTGTGTGTGACACTTGGTGGTGAAAAAACGCTATATGTTTTGGTGCTCGGACACAGGGACACAGCCAGGGACACAGCCACACACATAGCTGTCTAAAAATGAAC
>OOFJ01109011.1:0-14891 GCA_900323375.1 Benthosema glaciale
ACTGTGAGCTTGAGAGATTAGCCACACACACACACACACACACACACACACACACACACACACACACACACACACACACACACACACACACACACACACACACACACACACACACACACACACACACACACACACACATTCTAGACAGCTGACCCCTTCAGAGCAACGCCATAATAACAAACAACCCAGACAGTCCCGGTGGTCAACAGAGCTGTTTCCTCTTTGTTGCTTCTTTGCCTTTGACCTGCTATCACTGATCCACATCACATCGTTCCTCAATGATTTATGTGTCTCTAAACAAAAACAAAGATGAGTCCAAAGTACTCTTCGTGGAGTGAAAACAAACAAAAAAAAGCTTTAATGTCAGCCTATAGTTCATAATGAAACAGTTACAAACATGTTTTGACCTTCATCAGGGCAGGCATGAATGAAGTGACACAAATAATTGTTTGTGTTTTAACCCATTAAAACCAGGAAAGCATTGGCAATTCAAATATAGCAGCTATATAAGCTCACATCACTTTGTGCCACGCTGTGAACTTGCTATTTTTTAATATTTTTGAAAAAAACAAGTGTTATGAAAGTTTAGTTTAGTTTAGTCATTAAGAGGTGAAGCTGATTCTGCAAATAGCATTTGCAGAATCAGCTTCACCTCTTAATGAATACTGATCCATTAGGAACTAGCCTGACATTAAATATTTATTTAACTTCATGAAGAGTGCCTTGGACCCTTTGTTTTTGTTTGGACGTTTCTTTCCTCCCCTGCTGGAGCCAAAGATCCCCTTCTAACTATTCAAACATCTTGAGCACTGCATGCAGCCTTCCTTTTCTCTATCGAATTGTGTGCCTCATTATTGCTTCTCTCTGTCAGCTCTTATCTGGAGATAGCGAGAAGAAGACCATCTGTCTTGGAGATAATTACTGTATGTAGTGAATACATCTATCATGGCCCACTGCTGCTGCTGCATTGTCACAACCATCCACACGTCCAAAGAGTCTGCCGGCCCGTAACCACTTGAACCATAGTGGACCTATTCTGGGGACACTATGGTTCAGCAAATGTGAGCTTGTAAACCTACAAGCTCACAACATGACCCTTAAAGGTCTGTAACTTTGAGAGTGTACATATGGAACCAAATGGACCCTGAGAGTGTACAGATACATTTGGTTCTATCTGTAGTACACAAGTTGAATGAACAGATTTTACAGTGTCGTTTTGGGTCCCAGAGATTGAAATATCAGATATATCAATCAATCAGATTGGGGTCCGGGTTTGATAATGCATATCAGACTGGGGGTCGTTGAAATGAAAAAGGTTGAGAACCACTGGTGTAGAGTGACAGTAGGGGGCCTAGTGCAGAGCCCTGGGGGACTCCGGTCAACTGAGTGAAGTGTTCATTCCAAAACCTGATCTTTGGCCAGTGGTGATGACACATGCAGCTCTGCAAACTGCTCCCTCTCTGGTCACTATACGCTCCATTTAGTCCCAGGCACTTGGGTTTCCAAATACTACTGGGAGTACTTATCAGCGCTCAATGTGTGGCTTTGAGGAGAGAGATGGTCATGTCAAAAAGATCTTGACTGGATTGTACAAGGCTGGGGATATCGTATAAACCTTGAAATGAGTTCTTGAGTATGTTTATACCAGTGTGACAGGGCGTGCGTGTGTGTGTGTGTGTGTGTGTGGGGGGGGGGATTTCTATGAGAACACACAAAGAGAGTCATACCATCTTCCTAATTGTCTGAGAGTAGGGAAAGCCAGATGCCTAAAAAATATTATCTGAAATGCTTGTGTGCAGCTCAACAGTGTACTATCAGGAGCGTGAATGTTCACCAAACCAGACATGTAGCTACATGACACTGAGCAGCATTAACCCTAACCCTAACCCTAACCCGAGGCAGGATGGACCTGCCTCTGATTGGCCTAGCTACCTGACACTGAGCAGCATGGGGCAGGATGGACCTGCCTCTGATTGGCCTACCAACACTGGCCGTCTTACCAGACTTTCCTCCGAGGTGGATAGCTATGGTGGACTGGATACATAGTCTGACGTGTGTGTGTGTGTGTGTGTGTGTGTGTGTGTGTGTGTGTGTGTGTGTGTGTGTGTGTGTGTGTGTGTGTGTGTGTGTGTGTGAGAGAGAGAGATCTAACTATGTGTAATGTATAGTTATTCTAAAGTGGTAACAAACAAATATTTAGTCCAGTGTTTTATTATGATTTACACTGTTTAAATGGTTTGAGGTTTAATTGTCTACAATTAAGCAACAAAATACATTATTTGCAATGGACAAAATATACAGATGTCTCAGAGGACTTTAAAATGAACAATGGAAAGTGCTGTTGTCTAAATGAAGAAGTCAGCACAAAGAATGTGAAGAAAAAAGGGTACAGTAGCTGAGGAAAAATGGGAACATTTGTTTGAGACTGAGGTTAAATATTTGTAAATACTTTTCATTCCTTCCTGCTTTGTTTAAGCCAGACTGGTTCCATAATAATACATAGAGTGTGTTGATGTTGCATCTATAAAAGGACTTAAAAGTCAGTCTCCCGTAATTAAATGGTTGTTTCTTCTTAAGTTCTTAACCCATAGAAAACTTTACTGCACAGCCTGGAACAGCAATGCACCGAGGATTAGAGAGCATGCCTGACACAGAACTTCATAAACTTGAAGTAAACTTGAAGAAGGCCTGTTCTGACATCACAACACTCCATATTTGGGCATATCTATAAATGCACAATGTCTCTGTCTGTCTGTCTGTCTGTCTGTCGGTCGTAACTTGAGGCGCCGTACACACATAAAGAACACATGTTCTGTGCTCCGTCCGTGTTTCATGGCCGCCTCAATGCTTTTCCAATGGAAGTCACGTGGTTTGACCATGTTTGGGGGGGGGGGGCAACCAAACACAAATGTTTGGTCAAACCACGTGACTTCCATTGGAAAGCATTGAGGCGGCCATGAAACACAGACGGAGCACAGAACATGTGTTCTTTATGTGTGTACAGCGCCTGTACGCAGTATGCAAATATGGGGCGGGACATTGCGATAATGACAAAACAATAATGTTGAGAGGGAAGAGACTAATATCCACGCAGTTATATTAGTATCGATATGCGAGGATAGTCCTACGTGAAAGAGTACAAAGAGGAGACCAACTCTAACCACTGCAGATTGGCTTCATTTGTTTTTGTTTAACATTTGCACCCCTGGATTACATAATATTATGTTCCAGCACATCTCATTTTGTTACCTTTTCTTCTATGTGTGGAAACATTGTTAAAAAACACATACATATATCATTTGGGGGGTCCTTGACATCACTGATATATAGCAACATACGTTTTTCTGAATTTTTTTAGGAAGGCTGTAGGAAGAATCGCTCCAAGAATACAATTGCAGTAAGCCCCGCCCTCTCCCCAGTGTCCTACCATGGGTAGGACACTTTCCAGCCGGGGTCATTCATTCCAATGTAAATATCATGGACATTACCCATTAAATACTGGTTAATTCTTTGGACCAGACGTTCAAAATCTCTTCCAAATCTGTCAACAAGGCCTGCTATATGCACTGGAGAGATATGTGTGTGACATTTCTTTTTTAGATATGTGTGTGACATTTCTTTTTTAAGTGTCCCTTCCCATGTGGGAGACACAAGAGTTACACTATGGGCTCTATTTTCGTCCATGCTAAACCCCTTATCCGAATATCCGTAAACTTCTTTCCCTTTTTTACTATTTTGAAAAAATAGTAAATAGTGAACTAGCCGATCTACATCGACACGTTGTGAGCTTATAGATTATTTTAACTATTCAAAATTGTTTTTAAAAATAGTAAAAAGAAAGAAAAAAAGAAAAGAAAAAAAAAAGGCAAAGAGGTTTAGGGATAAGCATTTAGCATGGACGAAAATAGAGCCCTATGTGACCGAGTTTGGACTCATTGAATGGGGAGGTAATTTTGGGACTGCCTTTATCGCAGAGTGTGGGACCTGATGGCCACTGATATGGCCAGAGGGGTAATTAAGGAGCGATCCACTGTTATCATTTGAACCGCATGCAAGTGGTTATATAACCTGAGACCTCACAAAAGGGTTATATATTAATAGCTCATTGTAATCTGTTGCAGCAGACTCACAGTCGGCAGCACAGAAGTGAAGTATGAAGTCTCCTGCAAAGGCAGCAGCCCCACTCCTCTTAGCAGCATGCACATGGTTTCTGTGTGCCACTGCAGACCTGGATGGTAAGTAGTCGATCTTTGATATAAACCACTACTAGTTCTGCAGGGTTTCTGGTTTGGGTTCGCTGTGGGCTTGTTCAACCACATCTCTGACCTTTTACCTCAATAACTGCATCTGTGCAACACCCATGCTGCTCCATTCGTGTCATTCGTGCTTGGTGAGCAAGGGGGACACAGAGCTCTGGTGAGCCCAGACAATTCAACTGCAATGTACAGGACAGAACGATCTGTGACAGATAATTGAAACCCCACACATCTGAGGTATTAATATTATTTCTGAAACTCTGGTTGTCAACACAATCTTAACCAGGAACAGATCACAGCTAAGAAAACATTGGTGGATGCCAAAACCTTCTTAAAAAAGTGGGTCTACGAACACATTTTCCCCAGGCCCATTGTTGTCTGATCTCTTGTGCACAAGTGCATTATTATTTTATTGAGGTATCTAAACATTGCAGTTGTTAATAGACCGGCAGTCTCGTGATGACAGGCGAGCCAATAGACATTCTCGCAATGACAACCTTTTTAGCATTTTAATGTGGACATAGGTTTCTTTTTATGAACATGTGCATGTAGACAGGATGTGTAGAATGTTTTTGAAAAGGAAAAAACCTGTGTAGGTGTACTTAAATCTGTCTCAATGTGCTATGCTAGCTCCAGTAGTCCACACAAAACTGGGGAGTGTGAGAGGCAAGTATGTGGGCGTAAAGGGGAAAGATACAGGAGTCCATGCCTACCTGGGAGTGCCCTTTGCCAAGCCACCTGTTGGGTCTCTGAGACTGACCCCACCCCAGCCTGCAGAAAGATGGGAAGGAGTGAGGGATGCTACCCAACAACCATTCCTGTAAGTTATTATTAATGCAGTCCAGGACTCCAGTTGTTTATTGAGTTTGAGTTGATATTAACTGGATTTATTTATTTTCTTTTCACAGCTGTGTCCAAAATATAGAGTTTCATCTGCACATGATAAATATGTTATTATTCACGAAGACAGCAGATACCCCTGATATCTCAGAAGACTGTCTTTACCTCAATGTTTACACACCAGCAACAGCTGCTCAAGATGTCAAACTCCCAGTAAGATCCCTGTTTTACCTCCTAGAATTGGCGAGTGCACATAATTAATCAAATTTAAAAGATACAAACATAATCAACGTTCCACTTCCTAGGTCATGGTCTGGATCCATGGTGGAGGGCTAATAGGTGGCTCAGCCTCATTGTACGATGGTTCTGCCCTGGCTGCTTACCAGGATGTAGTTGTGGTTCTGGTCCAGTATCGCTTAGGAGCACTGGGATTTCTCAGGTGAGGATGGTGTGGATATGATGACATCCTGTGCATGGAAAGTTATGGCTTGGTCTGATTTGTTTTTACGATATCTGATTGTGTGCTCTTTTCAGTACTGGAGATGAACAGATGTCAGGAAACTTTGGTTTACTGGACCAGGTGGCAGCTCTGCGATGGGTCCAGGAGCACATCCATAACTTTGGAGGAGATCCAGGTTCAGTCACCATATTTGGAGAGTCCGCTGGTGGATGGAGCGTGTCCCTGCTGGTACAGCACAAAATCCACACAAAAATATTCTCTGAAACTCAATGACTGAGAACAAATGGCAAAGAATGAATACACAGAGGAATAGTTTTGAATTACTTTGAAGGCATTTATTCCATGTTTTGTGTTGCTTGAATTACCAGGCTCTGTCTCCATTGTCTGATGGCCTGTTTCACAGAGCAATCGCTGAGAGTGGCACTGCTGCATTAGATATGTTTTTATTTCCACAAGATCCTTTGCCCATCGCCCAGGTAATTTTAGCAGTTTACTTTACTTATTTTTTACAGCATGGTTCTGCAGTAGTCTAGCGTCTATAACTCTTTGTCTGTGTGTCCATAGTTAATCTTGTAAACTAGTCATCAGCAACAGATTTCTTGTGCACAGTCAGTAGGCGACAAAAGTACCTCCTCATTGTCTTTACGATTATGTTTCTTTGATCTTTATTGCCAGCTATTCGCCAATGTATCAGGCTGTGACATCACAAGCACAACAATGATTGCTGACTGCCTGAGATCCATGGACATTGATGCAATGCTGACTATTGAAAAGGTTAGACACCTTGTACAGTACAAGGGGTTTATTAGATATAATCTGCTGATATAACAACTTGATTCAACAGTATATAACTTCCAATTTATAATCTTTGATTTAATCATTGGTATGCTTTTCTCTCAAGGACAACATGCTAAGATACCCTGTTAATGTTGATGGGAACTTCCTGACCAAACCTGTGGATGAACTGTACAAAAACCACAAACTTCTTAAAATACCTTTCATAACAGGCATTAATAATCACGAAGGGGGCTGGATACTCCCTACAGTAAGTGGCCGTAACATTATCTTTGATACTGTTGAAATTTCAAATTCTCAATTACTTATTAATTGCTCATAAGTCTTTATAAAACATTGTTTTGCTTGTGTTGTTATTTTCCAAAACAAACAAAAACCCTGCTTGTCCTTTTAGTTCTTTGCTCCTCCAAACTGGACAGAGGGAATGGACCGGGACCTTGCCATGGATGTTCTAACCTGGTTCTATCCCAATGTAAGAGAAACACTGCCTAACATTCATTTCATGGCCAGATTTTATGTCTTCTGCCAATATAACCTTACATGTTTTCCTCAAGCTGAAAAAGCTTGTGGCAGATGCATATCTTGGAACCTCTGGAGATCGACTGAAAATTAGAGATGGATTTACAGAGCTGCTTGGGGATATTCTGATAGCCATTCCAGCCATTAAGACTTCAAATTTCCACCGAGGTAACTGTGAAATAAAATAATGAAATCTTAGTTTCTTCTTAGCCGGGTTTGCCTCGTACATTAAACGCACACACCTCATTTTTGTCTACGACCAGATGCAGGTGCCCCTGTATACCTGTACGAGTACCAGCATCCACCCAAATACATGCAGGAGAGAAGACCAAGCTTTGTTGGAACAGACCATTGTGATGAAATCATCATTGTATTCGGATACTGCTTCATGACTTCCTATGCCGAATTTGGGAGTAAGTCAGTGCATTATTATATTATATCATATTATATTGTCTCGCTTTCCAATTCCTTTTGAAAGTGTACATCAGAAGTTTCACTAAACCATTTTTCTTAATCCCCCTACAGTATCATGTACAGAAGAAGAGGAACAGCTTAGCAAAACCATGATGAGCTATTGGGGCAACTTTGCTCGGACGGGGTAGGATTATACTCGCACGTACACAGTATCTTATAATTTAAGTCCAAGTCTCTATCAACATACTCTCATTATTGTTTATGGTTAAAATCAAACAAACAACTGTGTATATAGGTCACCTAATGGAGCAGGCCTGGTGCATTGGCACCAGTACGGTGCAGATGAACACTACCTGTCCATTGGGCTCCTGGAACAGATGTCTGCTCAGCACCTGAAGAAGGACCGCTACATCATCATAACTCAAACCGTTCCTGAGAAGATTCAAGAGAATGTAGAGCACAGTGAACTATAGTATGGACACTTGGACAGCGTCTCTCTCTTGCTCTATACTACTCACCTATAGAATTATTTACAATCAACCACAACTACAAGAAAAAGCTGGAAGAGAAAGTCCCAGTAAATTAATGTTATTAATGGCAAGAAATATGGAATACAAGAACATAAAGAATAAAAAGTCCTGCATTTGTTTGTTAAAACATTGAATATCTTTCTTATAGTAATCATTTTAGAGTGATTATCCATGGGTCTCCCTATCTCTCCAGCACTTTGATAAGCAGACAATACCTTTCAGGTAGCGTGCGTTGCAAATTTCATCCAACCCCACAAAGATCATTTATCAGCTTGTGTTACCGGTTACATTTTGTCTGCTTATTTATTTGTTGAATCATATCCAATTTTACTTGTTTATTTTTCATCCCAGTCAAACCTTATTGGTTCAGAGTGGATTAACTGACCTGCACTCATGATTCTTCCAATTTATTTTTTCCCAACTATATTGAGCATATAGCTCATTGAGGCCTATATACCAAGGTAAGAAAGGAAAGAAATTAGAACTCACACATTTCTTTGAGAGAGAGTGAGAGAGAGAGATAGAGAGATAGATAGAGATAGAGATAGAGAGATAGAGAGATAGAGATAGAGATATAGAGATAGAGAGAGAATTGAATAGGCCTAGTGCTTCAATATCTACCGGTATAAGCAAAGAACACATTTTGAAATATTCCACATTTGAAGTTCAAAAGCAGATTGACAGATTTTATTTCCAAATGTGCATGATTAACTTTTTTTTTTGCCAGACTTTTCTCATGTCCGATGTCATCTATTATATAGTTTATACTTTTTCTTTTCGTTGATATGCATATGACTTCAGTCACAGGCTGATCTAGTGCGTCTTTCTTGGTGTAAGTCTGGTCTGGCGCACCACGCGAGGCTCAGGTTATCGCTCGCGTCAGTGACGCATGATGATGCTGTTGGCCCACAGCTGTGGTCTTCCACGGAAGCGCCACACCAAACTCGGCGTGTATGTATGGGCTATGGGGGCGTGACACTATAGCTACTTATCAGCTGTGTGGCGTACGTGAATAAATCATGACACATTTACGCACTCCCTGAGAGCCGACTATTAAGTCCCGGAGCCCATGCGGGTTTCCTTTCCAATAGCTAGTAGTAGTACACATGGCAAATTACTCTTCAGATCACAATCCCAACAAATGCATACACAATGGCACTCTTGAGACTGGCAGCCCCACGATGTCTGCGGTCATGTTCTCCACCGGGGCCGCGGGCAACATCATCGCTCTGGTCCTGCTGGATCTGCGGCGCCGGAGGAGAGGCTCGTCCCTGTTTCAGATCCTGCTCACGGCGCTGGTCGTGACGGATCTACTGGGGACCGTTTCGGTCAGCCCGATAGTGCTGGCTTCTTACGCCTGGAACAGGACCCTTTTGTCGATGGGTTCTGGCGGCGAGGTGTGCAAATACTTTGGCTTCAGCATGACCTTCTTCAGCCTCTCCACGCTGTCCGTTCTGTGCGCAATGGCGATAGAGCGCTGCGTCTCCATAGGTTCTCCCTACTTCTACGAGAGGCACTTCAACTGTAACAAGCACTGTGGCCACATCGCCCTGGCACTCATTTATGTCGCCTGCTTCTTGTTCTGTGTGTGCCCCTTCGCGGGATTCGGGTCCTGCTACGTGCAGTATTGCCCCGGGACGTGGTGCTTCCTCAACATGCACCCGCTGTCGGACCGCAAGGCTAAAGTGTTCACTGGACTCTACGCGTCCTTCACGCTCATCTTGATCTCTGGCACGGTGGGATGCAACGTGTCCGTCATGTACTGCTTGGTGAAGATGCACCGGAGGCACAGCGCGCAGCGCCACCGAGGTCCACAGCAGCAGCAGCCGGGGGGGATCCGCCGCAGGTCGCTGTCGGAGGAAGTGGAGCATCTTTTGCTGATGAGTTTCATTACAGTGGTTTTCATCCTCTGCTCATCTCCCATAGTGGTAAGATCTCTGTTTTAAAGATTCGCAAATCTGAATTTAAGCTTTCCAGAGCCTTAAGGGCAATCACTGACAACACAATTCACATTTATGTATAAGAAGTTGCCTGCACATTTCATATAGGCCTAGTCCTAGTCAAATGTGGGTCAAACAATGATAGATGAGTTTCAATGTCAGCATACATTTTTATATAGAGGCATCTTAAAATATTGTAAGCAATAAAGTGTCTTTGGAATAGGGTGTGTAGGGGACTATAGGGTAGTATGTGTTTGAATCAATTTTCAAAGTGTAATATGTGTAGCCTTAGCCTATTACAGTTTGGAATTATATTCATTGCATGAATAAATCGTTTATTGGACAAGTATAGTTCTGTTTATTTGCACATTAAATTCAAAGGAAAAAGAAAATTCAAAATCAAAACATGCCAGATCAAGAGTTGGTCATACATACATCATGTATGATGTATGTGCGTATGACCAATACAATAGTATGATACATGTGTGCATGTATACACTGCATATATGGATATATGCCATTTGATTGATATTTCAAGTCCCGCCTTGGCCTTACTGTGTCTGTCTGTCTCCATGTTTATTGAACCAACCCCATAGCTCAGAGTCTACATAAACCTCTGCAAGATGGAAGAGGAGCACGCTTACGATCTACCCGCTCTCCGCCTGCTGTCCTTGAACTCCATCATCAATCCCTGGGTTTTCATCATCCTCAGGCCTTCTGTTCAAAGGTTCATCTGGAGGAAGCTCATGCCCAGGCCACACAAGTCCAAACTTTCCCCAGGGATGGCTCTCACTGTTCAGCCAACAGCGGCCACTAAGGGCCTGCCCGAGCCTCTCCTAAATCAGGCAGGGGAATGAGGGGATAGCTGGCCTGTCGAGGACCTGTGTTATATAACACTGTTCCTGAATGTAGGGCCCGGGGACCACCAGGAGTCCAAGTGGACCATTACAGGTCTGTAAATCTGAGAGGGTACAAATGGTCAGTTTGGTTCCATTTGTATAGGCTCTCAGAGTTAAAGTAACACTGAGGATTGTACTATGTGGATTCGGGTCCCAGAGACCGTGGGGGTCCATATGGCATAATCAAACTGGGGGTCCTTGAAATGAAAAAGGTTGCAGTGTGTAAGGGAAGGAGATTCTTCGTCCCAGTGTCAAGGTGTCCATGAAATGTTCAAGTCACGTTGGCATTTTGCTCCATTAGAGCTAATTTATTGTTTTGTTCATGTTTGTTTCGTTTTTTTACGGTGTCTGTATTTAACACTTCTATAATTCCTGCTGTTGGTTGTTTTTACCCTGTAAGGCAACGTGTAAAGAGCTAAAGACATCATGATAGGAGTAGATGTGTTGCTCCTTGTTTTATTTGGCATCCAAGCCCATTCATTGAATTTTGATTTCCCAACACACAACACTAGGGAGACTTCTTACCCCAACAGCTCAACCCAAGCACTAACCAAGGTCAACCTTTAGCTAAGACAAGTAGAAGTATTTCACTGCAGGTATGAACCACTTACATCCTATATATACACTGTGTAAGAGCCATTCATTATGACCTAATTGTTTTCCTGATTTATTGATCACTGCAGCTTGGTCAAGGCCAGCCCAGGTATTTATACAGGTAGCTAATCAGCCGTCAGGTGTTGCCAGTGGCAGACGGCAGAGGCCAACAGATTTCTATTGTGTTCAGGAGGGCTGGTCGCCTGTGTTTGTTAGTGTTTCTTTTCTATTATGTCATCTGTATGTTATATAGGAAAATGACTGCGGATAATAAACCAAAGTTAAACTCAATGGACACGTTTGGGAGATCTGTTTCTACTGACACACGTATGAACTTCCACCTGGCCGTCGGCAACCAGTAGTGCCATTAGTATAGGACCTTTAGGCACCACTGTGACCGGAGTTTCCCAGGGCTCTATACTACTAGGTCTGATAGTATTGCCCTCTAGGGATGCTGGGTTCATGACGGTTAAACCTCACAGGAAAGATGACTATATCTTTACCACTGTGTGAATGTGATGTGCAGTAACTTCCTTGTTGGCTAGATCAGCAAAATGTGTGTGCAGTTGCAAGCTTGCTGTTGAAGCTCAGAGAAACAGAACTCCTTGCTGTTGCTATTGCTCATTTGTACTCAGTGTACTGTATATATCAGTACCGTAAGGGAAATGTATACATTGTAAATGTGGTTTATGCATTCAACATGGTGTGTTTATGAAGTTTTCCTGTTTGCAACCTGTTTACTTCAAGCTCTGAAATGCTATGTCCCAGAACATGAATGTTCCTTCAACAGAATAGCAGATCTACAAGCTAAACTTGTACAGTACATTGGCTATTTTTGGAAAGTGATAAATCATGCCACAAAGTAAAGTAGTCAGGCTTAATTTAGTCAGTCACAATAGTGAAAAAGGCCACAACCAATCCAGGCCTAACTGAGATGTTAGCTGGTCATACACCAATTTATTCAAGTGACACTGATTAATTGCATAACACAACCACTCACCTAGCATGCATGGCTAGGATATCCATGGAATTGTATTTATTCAGGATCCCAGAAACACATCAATTGATTGATTGATTGATTGATAATTTTTATTTCAAGTAGTAGCCTGACCAGTTTGTTTTGGGAAGTCTGACTCTGGAGGTGCATGCATAGTTGAAGAAACCTTGTATGAGTGCTACTGTTAGGGTCTTCAAGGTGTATTTGTTGACCATGCAGTGAGGAGACCCTGTACACTGTACAGTCAGGAATCTTGTTCTTTGGTTTGGTTGACCTTTTTGATTACATTTATGGCCATTTTATCACCAGAAAGATTTGCTTCAAGGATGGAACCTAGATAGGTAATTTCATCTTTACCTGTGAAAATATTGTTACCCACTTTAACTGAGAACCCGTCTGCATTGCTGAGATTACTACTTGATCCAAAGAGAATGGGTTCAGTTTTTCCCAGGTGTAAAGATAGTTTGTTATCAGCGAGCCAGGTGCAATTAAGTTCAGAACTGAGGGCCTCTTACTTGTATTAGATGTGTGTAAGACATACCGTAGTATACATTCATTAGAGATGCTTGGGGTAATTTAGAAATGGTTCAATCAATGTGTGTGTGTGTGTGTGTGTGTGTGTGTGTGTGTGTGTGTGTGTGTGTGTGTGTTTGGTTTTATTTTATTTTTATTTATAGTTATAAGGATTAAATTGAAGTTTACCGTTTCAGTGCACTGATATAATTTTTTTTCTTTCTTTCTTTCTTTTTTTTGTGTGTTGGTAATATCGGTATTGGCATGGCCTAAAAGGTCCAATACCATGGTGTTTTTTTATTGGCATATACAGTAATACATGTTTTTAAGTACCATAATATGACCTTTGTTGGTAATTCCTGAATATATTTAGCTTAAACCGTTTCACCCTTGTTCTTGCATTCCAACCAATAACAGGATGTGACAGATGTCTGTTCACAATGCACCCATTTGATTATGGGGTAGTAGGACTAGCGCCACTTCCTACAGTATGGCCTTTCACATGCAGCTGAATCCTCAGGTGGCACACTGGCTTAGAAAAAGAAAGAAAGAAGAAGAAAAAAAGCATAGTAATGCTTACAGTTGTCAGAAAATGTGATTGTATTGACATTTGCACGTTCTATTAGATTGCAAAACAGTCAATGAAAAGCCTGTGTTTTGTCTACTTATATTAAATGTTATATTTGCGTAAATGGCTATACTCCTGAACTCCGAGGATATTACAATGTACTGCCAGTAGGGGTGTAACGATACATTTTAACAGTGATACGATGCGTATCACGAATACATGGTTGACGATACGATACATGGACGATATTGGTTGATTCTGGCGATACGATACGATTCAATGATTTGAAATCGATATAGTAACTATTTATTTAACTACATTAAATATGTGTGAAACTTGTGGATAGTGCAGGTTTTTTAACATCTTGGCATGAAAACAGAGATTATGCACATTTATCGATAGACCAAGTGTAGCTATATGGAATGAAATAGTAATTAAACCCATATGTTTATTTTTTCCTTCTTAAAATTGCTAAATACAATGCACAACTACGTAGAATTGATAACGATTCGATACCGATTCGATACCGACTCTTTCCAATACAAATCAATACTATACAAAGTCAAACGATACAATACCATATTTGCTGTTTTCATAACGATATACTTCGATTTTTAAAAATAGAAAAATATATTTCGATACAGTTACTATATTGTTACACCTTTAAAAAGTACCATTAGGCCTATACATGAAATACACAAATGCTACATGGATCACAACATAGATCACAGCAACGTCAGTGAGCAATGCATTAAAATACAGAGATATAAAATGCATTTCCATATTTGCATCAACATTATAGTGATCATAGAGATGTACGAGGTGGAACTAGTAATAATTCATCATTTATGGGTAATAATTTGAGGTTCCAGTCACACAGCGTGCACAGTCCCTCATTTCAAATACTTTTCAAGCGTCCCACATATTGAGACCCTGTCTGTCCCACATTGTGACTGACAGGCATCAGTGTTCATATTGAGACCCTGTCTGTTGTGACTGACAGGCATCAGTGTTCAAATACCCTAACATTTAGTCCCCTAATAGTTGTTTCTCATTGTCTCTTTTTAGATGTGTTTTTAAGTCTGTTAAAATATTCCCCTATAGGGTAAATCAGTGGTGCCACTATATTTCCACACTCACTCTAGAGGGCCACATTGCATGTGACGATCTACAAGCTTGTAGATCGTCTATTTTTGCTATATTTGAATTTTGTCCCGTTTCCCCAATTGTCCCACACATGCAATACCTCTGTCCCTCAAATGAACAGTTTGGATCTGGTCACCCTATACAGTCAGACCATATATGGAGTAACAAGGAGTTGACAGAAACCTGTCTTATATTAGTTTATCATAATGTATTGGTAATAACTTGACAGTTCCAGTCAGATATATAGAGTAACCAGGGTGACAGTCAGAAAGCTCTCTGATATTATAGTTTATCATAATTCATAATGTATTGGTGATAATTAGAGGTTCCAGTCACCACGGTGACAGTCAGAGGTGAAATAAAGTGATTAGTTTGAGGATGATCAATAAATGCCCAGAAA
Source organism: Benthosema glaciale (assembly GCA_900323375.1). Classification (NCBI taxonomy): domain Eukaryota; kingdom Metazoa; phylum Chordata; class Actinopteri; order Myctophiformes; family Myctophidae; genus Benthosema; species Benthosema glaciale. The sequence goes on from OOFJ01109011.1 coordinate 14,872, forward strand.
TGTGTAAACAATACAACACG
>OOFJ01109012.1:0-17954 GCA_900323375.1 Benthosema glaciale
GGGGGGGGTGGCAGGCACGTAGCATCCTGCTGTCCTCCCTAGTTTAAGGTTGCCGAGCTGCGGAGGTGTCAGATGGGAATGGATGATGTACCACCCAGAGGGTGCAACACACTAATGTGCTCCCCCACACCCCTGTGTCTCCTCCTGGTGAACGCTGGGCTTGGTGAGGTGAACGGGGTGAGACAACCCCTGCCATTTCTCATGTCAGATTATGTCGCCGGATAAGCATCGCCTACCATCAAATGAAGCAATGCCCTCCGACTCGTGTTTTTTTGGGATTATTCATGCTGCAGCCGACGCTGAGTAATATACCTGGGTATTAAAAAAAAAACTGAATTCCCCCACCGGGGAATGTCTTGTCGTTATCTTTACCGAGACTCAAACTGATTGATATGCACAAGGAATATCAATCGGTATCCTATCCGCGTTTTGGCTTGTCGTACTGAATTTTGTAGCACTCTCGACTTTCCTGACAACCAAACACAAAGATTTATAAGGGCGTGGAATGGGGCTGTACGTACAGGCTTTTACACCTAACAGTCTTCGGATGTTAAGTCTCCCCTGATCCCTTCAATTACACTGCAAGCCTCTCTTCAGAAATGGCTTATAAGGAGGAGAATGGCAGGCAGTGCTCTTTGCCCTTTTATACAAAAAGAAAATTCTAGCACACCTTCACAGAAGAACCATGCACGTAATGATAACACAGTCCAAGTGTGTCGGTCACCGGCGCACCGCAGTCCAGCCCTGGACGAGGCAAATTGCAGTTAATGCAGCTCCTGCTCCTTATACATTGTATCACGCAGGTCACTGTACAGTAGCAACATGAATTTAAAGTACCTGAAAATTGCTCTACTGTACATTGTTCAGTTTCATAATGTGATAGTGGTTATTATTATTATTTCAGATTGAAAGCCTTCCAATTTATTGCCAAGGGATTCGGAATGGTGATTCGGAATGTTCTGGTTGAGACCTGCTACTGAGGGGCCCCTTTTCCATCGGGATTCAACCGGTTCCGTTCCGCCTAATTTTTAACCAGATTAATGGGTTCAGATCCCTAAAAGTTGGTTCAGAACTGGAACCAAAAAATACTTCTTCTTTCCCTGAAGTGGGAACCAAAGTGGGCGTGTCACTACTATTCAGGTTGGAAGATTATAAGATGTGATATAAACCATCGTAAAAAATATAGAACAGAAGTTCAAGTATGTTACATTGATGCTTTCCAGATCTGTTTACATTCTGCGTGCATAAAACCTGTGCTGATTGTTTGCAACAATACATCGTATATGGAGAAGTACGCCACGGTGCATACAGCGGGAGTCCTGCCCTATAGATATGCTCTGCATTGGACCGTTACCGGACTTTTCTCCTCAGAGATGAGAAAATGCTGGGAACGAGGCTAATTAGACAGCCTGCAGGGTATGTTTAATAGAATAGAATAATGATGGCACAATTGGCACTCCTGGAACTACCTTAATTTGTAGCTAAAGTTCTGCAGAATATAAGAATCATAGGTGTGTTAAAATTGTATTAATTGCTCCATTGCTAGAGAATATTTCCATCGACATAATATGCTCTAGCCTAAACAGTAATTCAGACGGTCCTAATTATATTCAAAATTATATTTAATTTTGTGGAAGCCAGTCTTTGTACTTTGTACGTGTTCTTCTGTAACATAAATTTGCATGAGGTTAAACATAACAAATCAAAGAGCAAATAACTGGTCCTTGTGTTAACAAAGGCCAGCCGATTTATATGCAATGTTTGCATAAGTTTTGGCAGCTCAACTACAAGCTAGATAGAGAGAGAGAGCCTTAGTAGCTGCACTTGATGTTCTATTTCTGATACAGAAGAATGTGTTCTTTTTTGCATTATTTTGGGTCTTGATACATTCGTCTATTCAAAGTATCCAACGTGTGGGATGAAGCTTTTCATTTCATGAAAAGAATCTCTGTCCATTATGTCCGTATAGTGCTCGAAAAATGTACGTGCATACAATGTTCCTCTTAGCCCTCTTCTGCCCTGTAGACAATCTTCTGAAAATAACAAAGGCAGGAAAACATGAAAGCATGCTGTTCATCTTTCTAGTTCACATGCCAGGGATAATAACAAATTACTCTCCATGTCACTCAAAAGAAATCCCGCTTTTTACCCGGTAGAAAAGTCATTATACAGGCTTTAAGAAAATGTTGTGACAGTCTTGTTGAATAAACCTTTGCAGAACAATACTTTTGTCCTACGTGTGTACAGTATATACATCATTTATTTTTGGTATCACATCATTATTAGTTTCAATGCATGTTTATAATATATTAGAACTGGCCTAAAGAAGCTATAGGATCAGTCACTTCATTAATTACTCTTTATAGTCGAGACACAACAGTCCAAAAATGTGCCACTTTAGCTGTCTTACATTCTTTACTTCTGCAGCCATTGCAGCAGCCAGTCTGTTCGTGGTCCATTAAAATGGCTGCAACAACAGATTATGAAGAGTAATCGTAAAGGCAGTCTTTGCGACGCAGATCAGATTTGTTTTGTGTTCTCATTCAGATGTTAAAGCATCATGCACAAGCAACATTGCACATAAAACGTGTTGAGTTGACATAATAGAACACTGACCAGACATCAGACGTACGTCACGTAGGAAATTGAATTAAAACCTCATTAAAATCAGATTGGAAATGAGAAAAGCAATGTATAATGTATAATAATATGAGCTAATCAGTATTGTGCTGTGTCAGTATTACGGGTGCACATATGAATATTAACCACGGTACCTACCTGGTGGAAAGTAACTATAAGTACATTTACTTAAGTTGTACTTACTGTAAGTAGAATTTGGAGGTATTTGTAGGCTACTTTACTCAAGTATTTTCAATTTATTTTACTTGTACCTTTACTCCACTTATTTCACTACTTTAGGTACTTTAGTTACTATCGGCCCCCAAATATTTCGGCCATTTGAAAATAGCCAATCTACAAGCTCACAATGCGACTCGAGATGTGGCGCATTGTGAGCTTGTAGATTTACTATTTTGTAAACATTTTGAACTTGTGAAATGGGACATTCTGCAATATGAGTACTTTTACTTTTAGTACTTTAAGTCCATTTTGATGCCGATACTTTTGTACTTTTACTTGAGTTGAATTTTAAATTATATGGACTTCTAGCCTACATCGCGTACTTGAGTACTATATTACTACTATATTGCAGTATTGCTACTTTTACTTAGGTTTAATTTTTTAGAAATGTGAGTACTTTTTCCACCACTGCCTACAATACTGCGGCATCATGCAGTGTCATTCAAACAGACACAACAAAGTATTACATCACAGTTACGGACTGCTCTACTTCTGCTCCACAAAGCCCAATTAGTCTGAACCCCACCACCACACCATACGGTGTTTCACTGCTATGATCAAGTCATGTAATCCTCCCAGATTAGTAACTCAGCCGATCGATGCAGCTGGTCGGTGGGGGATTAAGATAGATTATGATGATTCGTGAATTTTTCTCTCAACAAGAACTACAAAGAATCTGTTTCGTCACCATCTCCCTTTTGGCTGGAGAGAGCTCCGTTCAGCTTAGTTAAGACGTGTTAATTAGTTATATAACATTGATATTATTAATAATATTGTCGTTCAAGAACGTGGCACAATTGTACTATACTGAATCAGGGTGCTCTAGAAATAATGCTGCCTTATTATTGAGTGGACACAAATAATCAGGATCTAGCCTTATAATCCTTTCATAAAGTTATCAGGAAACCCACTCTGTTTCAATTTATTACTATTATTTGCGTGCAAGTGGCATTTACCATGGTTCAGCATACAGTAAATATTAGCCTATACACAAGGAATTTTCAGTGATCTTTATGCACTGCCTGTGTCGAGGGTGAGCACGTGCACAAGGAGTGGATAATACTGTATAAACTGAAGAACAAGAGCTAAAGGCGTTGGCCTTTATACAGCCAGCCATCAATAAGTGTGAAACACCACCAGGAGGGACAAGAGAAGTTAGAGAACACAGGTGGAGAGGCTAGCTAAGGAAAGGAGGCAGAACTTGTGGTGACTCAAAGGATAATGAAAGAGGTACTGTGCATGTACTGTAGTATGATCACATGGAAACAGTTTGGGGCTTATAGTAGGGATGCACCGATTTGGAAATTCATAGATGGTAAATGCTGCATTTATATAGCACGTTCATTTATATGTCACCAGAATACCACTACAAATCTAGTGATGCACCAACAAAACAAACAGAAATGATGGCTTCAATCATAGCGCAAGCAACAGGAAAGGCTCCTGACCCTGACAATATTCCACTTGAACCCCTTATAGCAGACATAAACGAATCAAAGGAGTTGCTCCGAGGCTTCTTTTGGGATATTTGGATAAAGACACCCACACTTATTGGCAGAGACACATTGTTAGAAAGATGACTTAAGAAAATGTAACAACTGCGAGTTCTGCAGCCATCCTCAACTGTCTCTTCCACGCTGTGTAGAAAGCTGTGTAGACAAGAGGCTCCGGAGCCGGCAAGCAAGATTATGGATTCCTACACAGACACATACTGTATAGCATCACTATACACATCGTCTATAGCAGTGGGTTTCAACAAGTGGTCCAGGGACCACCAGTGGTCCTTGAGGTGGTTCCAGGTGGTCTCCAGCTAAATGATGGAGAGTTGGTAACCAAATGATTAGGCCCTTATAGACCTTTAACTCTTGAAAGCATAAAAGGATTCATTTTACAAATATTCTTTAGTTTTGTGTCTGCAAGGCTAAATCTCATCAAATAATGGTCCGTGGCTCAAAATAAATAACGGGACTTGAAATGGGTTCAAAACCACTGGTCTATAGAATGGAGCAAAAACAAAAACGTACAGCCATATTTGAGAAAGCATTTGAAGGAGAATTCCTGACAAGCCGGTTTCTTCACTTAATCTGATGTTATTACAGTATATCCAAGAACGAGTGGTAGAGGTGAAAAGTTCTATAACTCCATCCCCAGCCCGCCACAGCTCCGACCGTGCGCAATGGATTTAACGGCAGATTGCCCACTCATCTTTTTATTGCCATCTACAGTATATACATATTCGTACCCCCATTGGATATAATAACATTGTATTAAGGTAAGAAAACCGTTAGTCCGGAATTCTCCTTTAACAGCTTGGATAGCAAAATATGGACCACTATGGAATTCCCACCAATAGTATAAGCTTAAGAACTCATATGAGTGAATCTGTCATGCATAGAGGCCACCTCTCCCAGAGCTTAACGTCAAGCAGGGATATTGTCTACCGTCACCATTTCTGTTATTTCTGGCAATGCGAGAGCAGCTAGACTGGATGACCTTGACTTTAGGCATGACATATACAGTAGCTCTCCTTTTTGAGGGGCACTAGCCTCTCCTATGTCCAGCCTTTGATGTATGTGCCCAAACTTTGCCTTACACAAACATTAAATCCCATTGACAATGAATGGATAAATTTTAAGTTTTCGTGTAAACACAAACATTGTGTAACGAAGGTGAGGACGCACATTCTGATTGGCCGGAATGGGATTATGTACAGTATGATGGTGTACAATAACATCGCCCCTCACTTCACACAGGTGTGATTTTTTATTTTTTATTTTACCAGGGAAGTCTCATTAAGATCAAACGTCTATTTTACAAGAGAGACCTGCCTTTAACCTTTAACACACACATGAACGAATTCAAAAGAGAAAGTGCAGTTGGATTCGACACCTGTCAAAACCTGCCATGAACATCACCCGACAAGAGATGAAATGGAACTCCCAAGGAACAAGGAAGAAAAATTGCCAGAGGAACAGTTAGATGTCGAAGCTGAAAGTTCTGGGTGTGTGGGATCAACTAGAGAGAGATCAGGAAAGAACCACCAACAACCGAGTGAAGGACATTATGGCCTATATGCTGCCTAGAGGGGTAAAGAGGATAGTGGTCAAGTTTTTATAGGAGTGTGTTTTACTAGTGTAGTTGTGTCAGGCTCTTAGTTTTCCGAACCTCCAGGTTCAATTGAAGCTGAGTGACACTCAAATGTGAAATCAAATTTAATGAAAAAGAAAACATGTGATGGCTGGGGTGGTTTAGTTTGCATCTGGGGGGAAGAACTCAAGGGCTGCCAAAAACTTGGATATGATTTCATGATTATTCTGCCAGCACTAATAGGCCTACTGGCTATATTCTATAATGACCTGGGTGTATAAAAGTTCCGTCTTTTTTGGACTGTAAATGCCTTGCGTGTGATAAATTATTTAAAAGTCATGGTTAATTGTATAGTCATTGTGTTGTTTTATACACAAAAACTAGTCCACGAGAAGTTCCATCACCACTAAAGGAGACCGGAACAACTTAAATCTGCTGATTCTATTTCTATTTCTGTGATTTTACAGTTAGTGTAGAAAGGCAGGCCCATTAGGTCATAAGTGGATAAGATATTTTTTTTTAAATAGGACAACCTATAACAGAATTATAGGTTAGGTTTAGAGTTCAGACATAATGTATATTCCCTCAAATACATACATACATTAATATATAACCCTGCAATGTACTGTATACAGTCTGCTATAATTTATAGGTTATGGCTTATGGGCCACTTTACGTTTCTCCCATTCAGAAAAATCTGAAAGGGAAATGTTTCAACCATCAACCATATAATGCTTTATGCCTTGGGCGGCTTCCACAAAACATAGCGCAACATGGCAAGTGTCACGGGTCAATTGAATTAAATTGATGCATGTTCAGTTTTGTTCACTCAATGGATGACAGCTGATGGCAATGTCTGATATATCCAATGTATGTCATTGCATTACACAGCCAGTCTCTGTAGACAGTTGGAAGTTGCTTTCGCTGTGCATTAGGCGTTGCCTTTAATTAACTCACACACGGCAAAGTCATGGCTTCATTAAACTCTTTCAATCAACCTTAATGTTCTACTGAATCGCTCTCGTTCCCCTGTGTGATTCCCTTATAACAAGGCTCAAAAGGCTTGTGTGAAAACTCCCTGGCTTTGAGATTATCCTATAAGCAGATCAGGACGCGACACGTTTAAAAAAAGGCTCAATTGTAAACAAATTCTCACTTTAAAGGGATATTTCACTTTCAGAAAAACTTTTGGTCATTTCATCTTCTACTCAGTCTTATGTGAACACCCAGAGGGTTTTTAAGTTACTTGATTCAATATTTAGATATTTGAGATTCATTTTAGCTGCCCCACCCCCTCCCTATACAAACCCATTATAACTTAAAACTCAATTTTAACCATGATACATTCATCAAAAACACCCGTCTTATATTTCTGGTGACTGATATTGTCCTCCTAATACGTGAGGGGGCCGTGCTTTTTCATTTACTGTTTTCATTTATTTTTAAATATTGTTTTTATTCTTTAGTCTCAGTCGGCGCCTGCTACATTTTCCAAAACAATATTTAAAAAATATTGAGTAGACGATGAACGTTTTTTTTAAAGTGAAATATACCTTTAAAGGACATTCTTATTTTCAACTGTCATATTCTTGAAAGGCGCTGCTTAGACTCATTTAACCTATATCTTTAATGGCTTCTCTATCAGTTAGTTATTTGACAAATTGCTATAATGTAATGATGTTCAGTATGTCAAATATGGATGTGATTTAACGTGATGCATTAGAGTTGTTTTTTCACATGCAATTGCATCTGGTAGCATTGCAAGCATGCAGTGAAATGATCGTACTCCAAAAGCTTTATTCCTTGAACATCGATATATCTCCAGGGGACGCTTAAAAATGTTCCATCTCTTGAAACCACTGACTCATAAAGTCGTTTCACAGTCACTGTGAAACAAAAACTAGCCCAACCATTTCTAAGCTGGCTCAACGAAATTGTGTGACCCGTCAATGGTAACAGAGATTACCAGATCAAAGCCCCTTGGCTATTTCATGTGAACTATTGCACATTCTGAGATCAATGATGTCCTCGATAAATACAATTGCCTTTATAGCTTTAACTTACATCACCGTATAATTATTGTTCTTGTTTTCATTTGCTTCCAAGCCCTATTGTCAGCGATGGCCAAGCATGTGTACTGTAATGTAAATGAGCAATGTTAATACTTCTGCTCTAAGCATCTGTATGCATGATACAGCTAGGTTACATATCGAAACCCCTTAGTGATATTTCAATAATTCATTATTACTAAAATTTACATTAATTGAGATACTGTTTATCTGCCAGGGACAGAATATATATTATCTATTCACATTTCAAGTGGTTCCGTCAAACGGTATGCGGACCACAGAAAACTATTTTTGTGCTTCAATCCTCACAGGGCCGCCCCTCCAAACGTGTCAGTGGCAGATTGGAAGCAGTGTCCAGCCGTTCAGTGGCCAGGGTCAATATACAGCAATATAGCGATGTGTCAGAAATGTTAAGAGCAGACTAGCCTCGATCCCAGGCTCATCTGCGAAGAGAAAAGCCTGGTTATCCAGAACCCGCACAAAATGCCTCTGCCCGGGCCAGACTCCATATTTGGTCCAAAAAAAAAAAGTATAAGAAAATGCAATTATGCATCTCAATAAGTGTTACATTTTGTTATAAGATGATCTACTAACTTTCTTAACATCAGTGCATAAATTGTAAGTAGTTCTAATCCATTGTCGTTTTGTTAATATTTACTCTCAGATTAGTAATAGGTAAAAATCTTCCAAAATATTTGAACCATTACTTTGTCAGAAGTAAGACTTCCGAAGTTACTATACTTTTTGTGAGTAGCGACCATGAAGCCAATGTGGAGAATGTTTTTAGGAGTAGTTTTAAAAAGAAAATGTAATTATGTATCTGAAAAAGTTCAACATTTCGTAATACGATGATCTACTAGCTTTCTTAACATCAACGCATAAATTGTTAACATGAATGTCATTACTCCGTGAATACAGCTGTGATGAAGTAGAAATCTTCTCTTGATGTTTTTTAATCAACATTTTAGTTCAAAGCCATGTCGTTTTGTTGATATTTACTCTCTCAGATTAGTAATAATTAAAAAACAAGTTTACTGTATATCTTCCAAATATTACTATTAATACTTCTGTTCCCTCTTGTCTGTCAGAAGCAAAACCTTTGAATAACAAAATTACTGTCTGTGAGTAGCGACATATGAAGCCAATGTGGAGAATGATGTTTTTAGAAAGAGTAGTCTCGCGTTACCAGACTGTTGACTTCATCATACAGTCTGGAGCAACAGAAGAGCTGTCATGAGTAAACTATAAATTGGAAGTGGAGCCTTCTCGCAACTTCCGTTTCGTTTTTACAGTCGCGCAAATGTATCACAATATAAATAGAAATCATCTAAGCATATATAGCTTGTTGATTAACAGAAAAGGAAATAAAAAATAATTGATAAAGATATTTTAAAATATATTTTCGTGAACTGAAATGGCAGTTTCCTAGGCGTAGTTCCAGACATTCAGAGATTGTGGAATAGTTGTCTGGCTACGCGAGACTAGGAAAGAAGAAAATTAAATTATGTATCTCAAAAAACGTTAAGCATTTTACATTTTTTGAGATGCATAATAATAAGATGATCTACTAGCTTTCTTAATATCAACGCATATATTTCTAACATTATTAAGTCATTACTCTGTGAATACAGCTGTGATGAAGTAGACATCTTCTCTTCATGTTTTTTAATCAACATTTTAGTTCAAAGCCATTGCCGTTTTGTTTATATTTATTTACTCTCAGATTAATATTCCAAAACATTTGAAACATTACTTCAGCTTTAGTAAAACCTTTGAATAACAAAGTTACTTTCTGTGAGTAGTGGCCATGAAGCCAATGTGGAGGATGTTGTTTTTCAGGGAATCTATGATGGTACTGTCTGTTAATGCCTGGTGGGAACTGGGGAAGCTCCCCTTTGGTTAAGGCACTGCATGTAGGGCTGCAGCAGCTGTGTGTCTGACCCTGCCAAGGACAGAGAGCGTTCCCATGCCTGTTCAATGCCATAAGATGGGTCATTGAACAGCTAAATGGAGTCATTATGATGAGTAATTAAAAGAATACTGACCAAGACACCCAAACTCTCCTTTTCTCTCAGTTCCGTTACTTCTTTTATTTTCTTTATCGTCGTTTTTTTGGTTTCTGTTCTCACAGGCCTTTGCTCAAAGGCAGCTGCCTACTAGGGTCCCTTAAACTATCACCTCTTTCACTGGGATGCAAAATAGGAGCCTAATACACCAACTAATTGCATTGCATTATCTCACGCCCCTTCTTTTATTAAAATCCGAGCCATTTGTGCAGATATTCATTAGCGATTGTTCAACGCTGAATTTGTTCCGTGCTTTACTTTTCATAGTTTGTCGCGCTCTCAGAATCACCAGGGATGAGTAAGAGCTGTTTCATTAGAGAGTGGCAGCATGAATACTGATGGTGCACTCAATCTGACACGTGTCTTATGGAGGCATTAATATGGATGTAGGTGTGAAAACCTTGTAGCCATCCATTAGCTGCAGCGCCTGCACAATGTGGACTTGATAAACACAAACTGGAATATTCCTGAGCATTAATGAAGGCTACAGTACTTAAACAGCTATACGCATATACAGTAAAACAATACATTTTGCTCGGTAGATTTTGAAACGCTCATTAATAGGCATGAAGATGACTCGGGTGCTTTCTGGGCAATTTGCACGTCTTAATCCTATATGCATTTATGGATGCTAATTTAGATAGGCCTAATAGATTTTTTTTTCTTTTTTAATTGGGACTTTTACAAGGCCTATAATACAACGTTGCAGTAGTCAGATTAAGTTAATGAGTTGTTTCAAATAATCCCCCCGAATAAACATTTATCATTCATTCCAATTATAGCAGTTTTTTTTAAACAGTAATTTACAAAAAATCTCAACAGTCTGTCTCCATTGCATTTCTTGTCGCCGCAGAGTACAACGAAAAGGACAGATGAGGAAAAGTAGGATGTGCCGAAGAAGGGCGCCAGTCAGAGATGCTCGCACGTGTTGATGGCTTGGAGGTATAGACCGTAGAGGTAAGTACACTGGAGTCCATTGGAGCCTGACTGAGTCAACTGCCTTGTTACTGTAACACGAGCAACGTAGCTCCCTGCTAAGCGGATCACAGGGAATCCACCACTAATCTGTTGGCCACAACACACATGATAAGTACAGCACCAAAGACAAGGCCCTCAAAGGACGTGTCATTTTCAGAACCACCACTCCTCCCCTACGATATCTTCGTGTATAACCGCGTAGCATCATGTTTCAGACATTTCAACCTCCCTGCTATATCCCTCCCATGTAGCTCCATGTGTGTACGAGCTGATAACTTAACTGATTAGCGACAGGAATCAAAAGCCAAGAGGAAGCTTTCTATGGTTTGCTTAAAGCCTGATGCTTTTGAGCTTGTAGATCGGCCATTTTCAACGTGCGACGCGCTCATACAATGAATGAAGCACAATGGTAAACATCCTTGCAGTAAATCCATATGAGGCAGCATAGTGAATGGTATTATGTGAATTACATTGTTGTCTTTCTCGCACTCTTAAAATTAAATTGGAATTCTTTGGGTATATTATCATAGAGTTCATTAGAGGGACATTATTTGCATAATAATTTATTTGAACCCCACTGCTGACCAAGGAGAATGTTGATTATGGCTCCACTTAAACACACAGTATATATTATGAAGACTTGAAGTCGTAACCTCTCTCTTAGTAATTTACACTCATTAGGCAGCTATTCATCTGAGGAATAATATTATCATGAATCATTGCCATGACTGATTGTCTCCCTTCTTGCAATACAGTTAATGGAGAGCCTACTTGCTATCTAATTGAAACACACTACAAACAGTAAAATGCGGTGGACGTCTAAATTCTTATTCAAAGCCCTTGAGGTACAAAACAAGACCTTCCGAGGATGAACAGTTTTGACATTCCTTAAAAATCCATTTATGCTGCCATAATGTCATCGCTTGCATAGTAAGATTGTTGTGTTCACCAGCTAGGGTTTGATTTGTAAAACAAAAAACAACGTGAAGTGAAGTGAGGGGCGCTCATATCGTCATACATCACCTCATTCTGGCCAATTACAATTTGCGTCCTCACTTTTGTCTTCAATGTTTGTGTTTACGCAATGTTTGTGTTTACAGAGTACTTCCACTTACTAATACTTTTACTTCTATTCCACTAGTACTTTGGTACATTAAGTACACTAGACTGGTGCCTGGCTGTAGAGCACCGAGTCAGTAACGATGGAAATTGGAGATCCATGCCCGTACCCAGCTATGCAATACCCGTTGTACCCGTGTCAGAGTACCCGTTCCATCCATCTGCCTGTGTCCCTTTTATGCCCATATATGCCGATTTCTGTTTCTGTCTCGCTGTGTCCCTTATGGAGTTCTGTGTTGTGATGTCAGAACAAGCCAGCTCCATATATGGACCCTGGGCAGGAGCCCTGTCCAGACTTCAGACAGAGGCCTTTTTGCGGCGGTTCTGGACAACCATTGGTCCGACCGACTTGATACTGGGCACTGCTCTCCCTGTGGGGATGTGAAACGTGTGTGCCGCATTTGAAGTTGGTGGGGCTAACGGTTCTTGAGTATACGTGCATCACAGACGTACACACAGACAGAGACATGATTCATTTATAGATAGATTTTGGCACCAATACTTTTGTACTTTCACTCAATTTTTACTCGCAGAATTCATACTTTTACTTAAGTAAAACATTTGAGTACTTTTTTCCACCACTGCCGGCAATAGAAATGTTATGCCCACACAGGGGGAGGGATATCAGAAGCGACCCTGCTGTACAATGTATTGGACGGCATCAGTGGACTTGAGTTTACATTGCTTAAAGGCTCCCAACGCTCCCAGTCGAGTGGGCTGTTCTCTTTTGAATGGCCTGATTCCCTTTCTCTGAACCACATGCCCTGGTACAGAAGAGCAGAAGGCCCAATTTCTGCATCAAAAAATCATCACCAGAGGGCTCACTTGAGGGAACGACATGCTAAAGTCGAGCCACAATCATGCAGCACAGATGGTGCGATGCATTATTATGTTCCATGTTTGGTGCTGCGGCATAGGATATTGACTTAGAATAACCTTCATATAAGGAGGTGTAAGTGATATTCTTTTGTTAATAAGTCTTAAATAGCACTATAGTAAGTAAAGGCCTATTTATAGTCCCGTTTTTGGTGAAGAGATGACCGAAAAATACAACGACATCACGCCGCATCTCTCACATCTCTCTGTTTTTACTAACCCACCATTTCGGTGGTCACCTCTTCACCGAAAACTGGACTATGAATATGCCGACATGCCCTTTGGGGCGAGGTCGCTTCTCGCCCCAAAGCGTCTGGTAGTTGGTAGTTATGTCTGAGTTAAGAGTGAGGTCAGAGTTTGGCCAGCCAGTCCGGTCCTCTCAGCAGCTAATTTGAATATGGTTTGTAGTGGGGGTCTTTGCATAGTATCTCTCTCAGGTGACTTATCTTGGCCTGAAAAACCTTGAAGACCACTGAGATAGAGAGAGAAGCTTTAACAACGGACCTCCACCCTGACTTAGAATCAACCTGGGGACCACTGTAGTGTTGGGCGAGGATATGGGAGTGCTATACCCGATATACAGTACTGTATGCACAATACATCATACCAGTCCAAATATATCAGTCAAATGATCAGCAATCATTAGGTTGCAGTTAAAGATAGAGAGGCCGTGTCAGTGCAGTGGCTGAATATGAGTGATGGACACTGAAATATAACACTGATGTGTAAAAGAAAGAAAGAATGAAAGTAAAAAATAGCAACCATATTCAAGTCTTGCTTCAGCAATTCAAGTATTAGTCACGCTGAGGTCTTTGCCAGATACCACTCAGACTGATGGTGATTTCTGAAACAACAGAACTCGACAGCAGAAATAAGCCATGCCTTAGTAATCACGATGAAACCCTTTAAAAGGTTTATTGCTTTTGGATGATTGCCTTTCATGTTTTAATTATGTTCGGTTGCCACAATCTTTTTTTGTTTTGTTTAGCTTTTTCATGCAAAAATGTTAAATGCGAAATACCCTTGACGATTCTGGCGGGTCTCAAACGTGAGATTTCGTACTACAGTGACTTGATACTTATTTGTTTTTGTCAATTATCTCAGAGCAGCTTGCTTGGACTAACTTCAAACAGCTATCCAACTTGGACACATCAAATATGCATTGCAAGCCTGAATCAATTGAATCACTCAAGCCATTCTCTGTTGTCTTCAAGTATGGCCAGAATTTCCCTGTCAAACTGTAAAAAAAAAGGGAAAAAAAAGAAAAGAAAAAAAAGAGTATCTTTGATCCCTTAAATATCAGGCTGCAATTATGCAATCCTGTATTTTTGTATTGAAGTTTGTCCTTACATCCAAGTCCTAAAGTGCGCAGAGAAGATAGCTGATCTACAAGCTCACAATGCATAGCATCGCAATGTATTTTGAGCTTGTAGGTCTGCATTTTTTTGTGTTTTCCTGTAAAGACATTCAAAAGACAGGGACAGCAGGCTGAACGCTGTTAATAATCCAAGGAGTTAATGTACACAAACAGCCTGTTTATGGCTACTATTCTGACATAATAATTAATCTTGGAAAAATGATGACGGAATGTCTGCAAATGAGGTCATTGAAACAGATGGGAAATTAGGCTCATTTAGTGTGTGATGTCTTAAACAGAGGACTACGGTATCTGCATCTCCTTTTGATTGGTGTACTTTGCGGCATGGCCCAAAGCCATATAGTTGGCCAACTGGGAACTAACTACATTATGGTGCCTAGTGCCTACCATGCATGTATACAAGTTACGACATCTTTAAAGAGAAACGAAGGGGTAACGTACAAGGCATAGCAACAGCATTAAATTTGGGCTTCAATTTATTCTAGGCCATTATTTGCATGAATCAAATATTACTTATTGTACGGCTTTAATGTCTGTGTTGTCTGAACAAACATTAAAAATGCCATTGACAATGAACGGATAATTTATGTCATATATGTGTCTGAGCAAATCAGCATATGTATGTTGGTGGGAACCCTTGGCCGATAAGGGACCACCATTCTTGACGATGATGTACGATGATTAGAGCGGCCTTCACTTCACACGGGTGTGATTTTTGACATTATGTTTCACGGTCACATTTCTAAAGGACTCTTTTTTTCTGAAGGACACAGCTTACTGTAGTTAATGATCCACAGTGTGTGAACATAATGTGATAGCAGCGGAATGTTGCTAATACCGTTTCATGAGTAAAATCAGTATCAATCATACGTATTACTATAGTACAACAAGAGTTACCGTATACATTACATCACAATCCACCATAGTATACAGAATATGGTACTGTTATATCACTTCACAGCCATCACATCATAGCCCAGCTTTGATAAGAGGCTGTAAAATCCCAGGCTCTTTGTCAGCCCGAGTTCCTAATTAATGGCATTAATAACAGGAGTTATTTGAAAGGATTAATATCATCTTGGATTAGCGAGTGACGGATAGAAATACAAAGGGAGCCTTAAATTGGCCACAAAGTGATTACAAAACAGCATGATTGGCATGTTAATAGTTTCACCATCATACTGACAAAACAAATCCAACCCTAAATTGTGCTCAAACATGGATCAACATCACTTAGATTACAACTCGCGTTGGGTGCAATGTGTTTACAAGCTCGAGTGTGGTTTGTCACTCATGTCCAAGCAATTTAAACTTAGAAGTGTGATCAATGCCCCTTGGACAGACTTAAAAGTCTGCCTGTAATCATGTTGTGTTCGTTTTTGACTCTTAGTTGGTATTGATGACTGTGCTTGCCAGGACCTCCACCAGCTTGAAACTCAATGACACAGTAACAATGTGTCATTGAGTTACTGTGCCCGGCTCTTGTTATTGCACTGTTGCCTTATGGCAAGATGGATGTTAACTAAACGCATTTTCCGTAAGAGCATCATCCATATTTAAAAGACTAGATGGCAGGTTTATGGCTCATAATTAATGATACGAGTTTATTACATTTGTACAGACAAATCCAGGGTATGGTAGCCTATAATGGTGTGTGTGGGACTATGCAGGAAGAAAGTACAGCATGGAGATGCAACGTTGGAGAGAATGGAATTTCCTTTAATTTAAATCCATCCTACAACAACAGGGTTCTTCGGCCAATCAACAACCTCACCTACACAGACACAGTGTGTGTATGCACGCACGCAAACACGCACACAGAGCAGAATATTTTAAAATGTAATTTGTATCATGTTGTTGGGTCGGTTGCAAACTTGCATATATAGCCTGATGCCTGACTTAAGGCCTATTCATACTCCAGTACAAAATGATAAGGTGACCACCGAAAGGGTGGTTAGTAAAAACTGAGAGATGTGTTTGGGTGAGCGGTGACTTGCTTATACCAAACGCGGCGTGGCGTGACGGGACATTGTAGTTTGCAGTGGTCACTTTATTATCACCTAAAACTGGAGTATGAATAGGCCTTTATGCTTTGGGAAAGAAGCGTGACAGTCACTCAAATACATATTATATAGAATGACGTGTCTTCAACTGAAATGTTCATCCAGCCAAAGCATAAATTAGGCCTGACTGTGTTAAGACTGATTTATATTTTGACGTTTGACCTCGTTAGCTGTGTGTCGTGTAGTAGTGTAGCTTGAAGATGTGGCCTTTTCGGCGTGCTGCGCCATTGTACGATGGAGTATATACAGTAAATTATGCGTTAGCGAGGGAAAAGGCAATCATGGAAAACATGAGGGCAAGTTAGAACAGGCCATGGAGGTTTGAGAGACAGCGGCCATTAATGATTTTTCACTGGCATCATACTGTACATTGGCTAACAGTGTCATTTGCTGCATGACAGGGAACCTTTCTTAGACCATGACACTTTGCACATTCAGGATGGGAACCCCTTTTGGTGTTTAAGCATTGTGTTACTTACACACAGCATGTGTCAGCCTAGACATACAGCGGTATAGACAAGTGAGTACATTTTATTTATAAAGCACCTTTTAAAACAAAGTTACTAGTGAACAATTTACACAGTAAAAACAATTTAAGTTAAAACCAAGAAACATATGACACAGTAGTAAAAAATATAATACAGCAATGAAATGAATAGAACAAAAAACAAACAAAGCAAAACACGAACATAGGGCTCATAAGGCTTTGGTTCATGTTCTGTATGTGTTCAGACGAACTTCCCAACACGCGTACAGTAGGTTTAACCCTGAGGTCACTCACCTTTAAAGACCGTGACCATCTGTTATCTTTGTCTTCTTTTCAAAAAATTAACCCTCTTTAAAAGATTATATAGTCTATCTCTCTCTGCTGTCGGGGAGAAACCACCTAACTAAAAACATTTATTTTCGGAAAATGAAGAAAATGTTATATATATATTTTTTAAACAAAGCAATACTCCCTCATCAAAGCTGGTGTTTGTGACCTTATATATTGTCAATTACTTGCATGAGAGTGGGGAGAGGTGGTGGAGTTAGCAAACAGTTTGAGGGTCCAATGGATTATGGAGTTAGCTGGTTTCTGCCAGACAGCAGCAAAGAGAGAGAGAGAGAGAGAGAGAGAGAGAGAGAGAGAGAGAGAGAGAGAGAGAGAGAGAGACGTCTGGCATGCGCGCGCACACATGTGTGCAAAATGTGTGAGCGTACTGTAGGTTTGTCTTTGTCAGAATCTTGTCATGTCTTCCTAATTGAGAACATCACAACAAATGCTTCTGACAGGGCAATTACACATCAGGTCACAACAACACACATAATAGTCATGCCATTTAATTGGAATGATAATGATAAGCATGATACAGTGGCACTACTGTACATTTTCATTGCACCATAATTACATTATGGTGCAATGTGATATGGTGGTCAAAAGATCACGGTCAAGATCACCTGATTAACCTCTTTAAAG
>OOFJ01109016.1:0-13146 GCA_900323375.1 Benthosema glaciale
GGGGGGGTACAATGAGACACAATTTGTCATTAATGGGAGGTGTTACGTTAACATGCTTCCACAGGGTAAGAAACTTGCACGGGGAAACTCTAGCATTAATGTTTTTTTATCTCCTATAATTTCACACCGAACATATCATACACACACACACACACACCCTTCCCCCATACTGTTTAAATCAAAGGGCTGCTGTGTGAGGGACAGAAATATGTGGGGAGGAGGTGCGCCCCACATCTATTGGCAAAAAAAAAAAAAAAACTGAGGGGATGTAGCTGTTTAATTGTGAAAGCGGCAGAAACATTCGCCAGCATGAGGCAAACCAGAAACCCCCGAATGTAGAAGCAACCAGTGTTAATCTCCCAAGCCTGTTAAGAAAGTCTGTCTGCGAGCAGGGTGGGGGTACGGACGTCTTTGTCTCTTGCCATGGCATGCAGATTGGCCAAAAAAAAAAGAAAAAATGAAAGCCCAGTCCCATGCCTTCATTTGTATGGGGGGAATAAAGGCGTGCTTGAGAGAGCCTGCAGGGAGGCTTGAATCACATGACAAAGGCCCTGTGGGGATGGGCTGTCAGGCCTGTCAGCTCCCCACTCCAAATGAACATCTCGCAAAGGCAGGCAGGACCCACAGCAGCTCCGCCCTGCCAGCCTGTGACAGGGAAACCTCCAGGCAACTTGACAGGAGGAGAATGTGGCAGCTAGCAAGGAAGGAGAAAAGCTCTGGCATGACTGAGAACCAACGGTGACGATGGAAATTAATGGGGGGAGAGATAGGGGGGCTGGTGGTGTGGGTCCTTTCAGAATATGTAATGACAATGTATGGGCATTTGGTGGGTGTTTGGCACGGTGTTGATTGTTGGGCAAACAGTGGAGAGACAGGGGGGCGTGTGGGGATTGCATCATCACAGTGTCATCGTGTCAGGGTAGAAGTAAGGTCTCAACTAGCGGGGGGAGCAGGCCAGGGCACAGAGCAGAGGCCGAACCAGAGAAACCCCCGTTTACTGTGGCCAACAGAAGGGAACACACACATGGTGCATTATTTACAGAGCATCATGTATTCCTTACTGCGCATAGCTTTCAAATCAAAGTACAGAGATTAAAGCACACTGCCACTGTCACACACCGCCTTCTAGTTTAGGTTCACTTCAGTTAGGATCATTAAAATAGCTTTTATATTTAATATATATACCCTAATTTTTAACCTACAATTATCAACAAATTGAAATTTTCAAAGTACAGATGCCAGCCTGTACTGACCACGCATGCTTCTTCCCTCATGCTGCAATACTATTTATGGACACTTGAGGTCGCCATTACCATAAATTACAACCTATAGGGTTTAAAAGAGTGAAAGAAATTATGGATGTTTGTGTTTGTTAAGTTCCAGTAACACCTGTGTTTGGCAATGAAACCTGCACACACCATATTGCACAGTTAATTTTGAGGTTTTATATATTATATTATATATTGCAGGGGTGTCCAAACCTTTTTTAACAGGGCCAACTATATCTCCTAACATAATGTACCGTCGGACTATAACAAAGTCGCATTTAAACTATTCTATTTAACTATCATCATCAATATTTTATATCAATGGTCTTTTATCAGGTGTGTGCCGTGAACAAAAAACTGTAACTCAGACTTGTAACCAGACGAGCAAGGTAAAAAACAACAACAACACAAGGAACAACTAAAGGAACACTGACAAATCATACTTTAAAAAACTTGAATAGAATTAAAAAATGTTTATAATAAAATTCAGGTATGAAGTTGCGAACCATATAAAATCCGTCCCAGGGCCGCATTTGTCCCGCGGACCGCACTTTGGACACGCGTCACATTGGAGAATTCAAAGCAACCAAAGGTATGGCCCCACCATATCTTGCGAGTCTGATCGCACCCTACAAACCCTCCCGAGTGCTCAGATCAGCCGACACTGGGAAGCTGGAAGTACCCTCGCTAAAAACGCCTGGACAACGCTCCACACGCTCAAAACTCTTCTCCCTTCTGGCCCCA
This sequence comes from Benthosema glaciale, assembly GCA_900323375.1. Classification (NCBI taxonomy): domain Eukaryota; kingdom Metazoa; phylum Chordata; class Actinopteri; order Myctophiformes; family Myctophidae; genus Benthosema; species Benthosema glaciale. The sequence goes on from OOFJ01109016.1 coordinate 2,013, forward strand.
AAATTATGGAATGCACTTCCCATTGCAATCAGAACTGCAGATTCACTCCCACTCTTCCGCCGCAATCTGAAAACACACCTATTCAAACTCCATCTTAGTCCTTAGTACTTGCCCTAGCCGCGACCTCCTACAGGTATCATAGATAGCATGTTTATGTAGACTTAGATAGCAGTTTATGTAGACTTATAGCATTTCATGTTAGACTAGATATACTTTTTACTGTTATGTTCTTAGCTCATGCTTGATTCACATTAACTACTTTGTCTGTATATGATGTATTGCCATGTTTTTCTTTTGTTCTGGATTAAGATCGATTAAAATCTTAAATCATCCTAACCAGATGCCCGAACCACCTAAGCTGGCTCCTTTCCAGGCGAATGAGCAGCGACTTGAGTCTCTTATCACGTGACTGAACTTCTCATCTCTTCCTTATTCTTTCGGTCATGATCCACACTTCATGACCATAGGTGAGAGTATAGGAACAAAGATTGCTCGCTAGACAGCTAGCTTTGCCTTCTGGCTCTGTGAAGTTATAGGTTATAGGTGAAAATGTGGAAAATCTGCCTCATGTTGTGGTATAACAGGCCATTCTGGACAATTGGGGGCAGAGGTTCATTCATTGCCGTCCAGGGAGTGTGTGTGCAAAGTTTAGCATCGACCAGGCCAATGCGGAGATTAAGTGTACACACACAGACGGACGGACGGACACAAGAACACACACACACACACACACACGGACGGTGCAAAACATACTCCCCCATGCCTTCGGCCTAGTGTAGACACTTTTGCTGTTTAGTTGTGGGCCTGTGATGTACAGACACTATACTATGTGAATAAACAACAAAGGTATGCAGTCAGACGAGTGGAAAACATTTCATGCTAACATTCATGGTCGTGCTTACATTTCCTGCTAACAATACCATGAAGCCTTTTCATAGGACGGTGTCGCTCAAAGTTAATTCCTAGAGAATCACGACCAGTGGAATGTTGGTTGACATGCTTGTGGGTTGACATGCTTGTGAAAGCATGTAGCCTTCTATAACAACAAGTACAGGTTTCACTTAAAGGAATATTTCACTTTAGAAATATGCATTAGAAGGTCCTTCTAATGCGTGAGGGGGCTATGTTTTTTCTTTTCTTTTCACGATATTCCTTTAAATGAAATCTGTGCTTGTGTCGTAAAGGAAAGGAAGGACATTATTTCCTCTCACCTGACTGCATAACTGGGTTGTTTATTCACATAGTGTAGCGTACAACACAGGCCTACAACTAAACAGCAATGGTTATTGCTATTAGGCATGCTGCAGCCGAACACATTTTAGTTCTTATACAATTTAGGCATTTAGGAGATGCTCTTAATCTAGAGTGATTTACAACAAAAACATGGCGATACATCATATACATAAAGACTAGTTATCATGAATCAAACTTAAGCTACGTAAATGTCTACATAAAATGCTATCTAAATTACATAAGCTACAGAAAGTGCTATGGGCCAAGATGGAGTCTGAAGAGGTGTGTTTTCAGACTACGGCGGAAGGTTGGGAGCGAGTCTGCAGTCATGATTGTAATGGGAGGCCAGAAGGGAGAAGAGTTTCAGACGTGTGGAGCGTTGTCCCGGCGTTTTTAGTGGAGGTACTTCCAGCTTATGAGCTATTGTGTGACGTGTGTACTGTACAACAATACATGTATTTAGCAAGGCGTGCTTTGCTTACTGTATATTCAGTCCGTGTCATATGCATGACTCACTCTTGCTCTGGCTGAAAGACAACACAGCAAGAGCCTAAAGGTATAGATATACAGTATAATATATACAGTATATGAGCACCCGGGTTACACTTGCATAACACACTTTGATCCTCCAGGTTGCGGTGTGCTTGATAGCTGGGCGCGCACGGACACTGACCATCAACAATGCGACGCTTGTCTCCAATAAATCCAGACACACTGCATTGCATTGCCTCTTTGCCGTTACTTCACTGTCAGCCTGCTATCCACTGTGTCAGTCATGTGCTCCAGTGACGTGATTGATACTTTTCTACGGATTCTACTATAGCAATATTATTATTAGTTTTACTTTGGAGACTATGCCAAGCAAAGAGCCACTTCAAGCGCGTATTGCGTGTATGCACAGATTCAACAGGAGACAGCCAGGCGGCATTGAGAAATGCGTTGTGTTAGCGTCTGTGTGTTTTTGTTGTTGACGCTTGGCTCGTCAACTAGAGATTATGTCACGTTCTAAAAAACAAACGCACGCCACTTCTTTCTTAGGTACGCATGCATTCACATCGGAACGATAGTCCAGATAGTCCAGAGACACGGCCCCCCATGCGGCCCCGGGGACGGATGGGCGATCCGCTCCCGGGAAAGGTACGCATGATTCACACTACCACAACATCTGCCAAGTGGTCCCGGATCCGCACCCGGGACCATAGTGTTGAATCCCCTATTATTGTCGCCAAAAATGTTCCTATTACGACATGGCCAGTGTAGGGATGCTAGCGTTCAGGGTTGGTCCAAACACTTTCCTTAAAAGGCCTGTGTGTTTGTGGATATTAAACACTTTGGTTTGTCACAGAAATGTGTTAGACTTAAGCCCTAACCACACCAAAGGGTCAAGACGGTTTTAGCGTTAACTCCTTGCAACCGTTTGGACCCAAGGTGACCCTTTGGTGTGGTTACGGCTGTTAGAACCTCCCAAATGTTAAAGGGATATTTCACTTTCAAAAAACTTCCTACACTATACAAACCCATTGCAACTTCAAACTATATTTTAACGATGATAGATTCATTGAAAACACCCGTCCTTTTTTCTGGTGACTGATATTGTCCCTCTAGTAGAGAGACAATATCAGTCACCAGAAAAAAGGTAAATGAAAAACAGTAAAAGAAAAAACAAGGACCCTCACATACTGTAGTACAGTATGTGAGGGTCCTTGTTTTTTCATTTACTGTTTTGATTTATTTTTTATAATTATTTTGGGTGTTTTTCTGAAGCGTTGATTTACCCCAAAGAATAAATAAATAAATATAAAAACAGTACATGAAAAACCACAGCCCCTCACCTATTAGAATTATCAGTCACCACAAAAAAGGTCAGGTGTTTTCGATGAATCTATCATGGTTAAAATGAAGTTTAAAGTTACAATGGGTTTGTATAGGATTAGGTAGGGAGCGGGACAGCTAAAATGAATATCAAAATGTAATATCTAAATACTGAATCGAGCAACTTAAAAACTGTATGGGGTGTTCACATAAGCCTGAGTAGACGTCCGATAAAATGACCAAAAGGTTTTTGAAAGTGAAATATCTCAAGATAGCAATGACAACACCTGACGATCACTTGCGACTAGTGATATTATCATTCAGTTTCCAGAGCCTTCTGACACGCCATGCGATTATTATCACCTCTTCACCTACCTGAGCGCTTGTCTTTAACGACCAGATTCCTTCCCTCCTTCAGGTCGATATTGAGGCGGTATCTCTGCAGGGGGAGGGGCGCTGGGACCTGTGGCGGACGGAGGACAGATCAATTACATAATGACTTTGTTACTGTAGACATGCAGCTCTGCCTATTCCAATCAGCACCGTATGTATAGTCAATTCAATTTCAATTCAAAGGGCTTTATTGGCATGAGAAAACATACGTTTACATTGCCAAAGCAAAAGGCACAATACAACAGTACAACATACGATATAGTCCCATCGGTATACTCACTGTGCTGTCTGCCGGATCCGGAATGGCATCCTCGAAGAAATCCCCCTGCTCACTGATCTGAGGCAGGAAATGATCGTTGGCATAATGTTTTATAACGTTGTATATCAATAATGCTTCAGTATCTGAACGGTGGAAGATTTTCATACTCGAGGGGTGGGAAGCCATACCCCCCCGGGCCCCCCCTCCCCCGAGTATGAAGTTGCTGCAAAAAAAATCTGTGTTCACTGTATGTAAATCCAGCTGAACAAATCAGAAGTGTCTAGACAAGTTCAACTTTAAATGGACTGGCACACAGTGGCACACCGTGGCAAATGGCTCCACTGACAAGTTTTGCCAGTTTAAGAACAATAAAAAAAATAGGCGGTGCTCTTATGACAGACATTTTAGTTATCAATTGAAAATATGCCAAATGTGTGTTTGGCATATGTTTTACTTGCCATTTATTACTTGCCATTTTAAACCAACAAGTCACATACTATACTGTATATTATTATTGCAGTTGTATTAAAAGTGCCTCACTTAAATACATTTCTCCCAATTTAATAAAGTCATAACTGGCTCAGAAGGTAGAGTGGCCTTATGGGAAACGGAAGGTTCCCAGTTCGATCGCCACTCATCCTGGCTTTGTGTGTGTGTGTGTGTGTGTGTGTGTGTTTACAGTATAATGCACACTATAAAGAGCTTTATTATTAAAGGTACTAGAAATGCAGCAAATTTACCTCTCTAGCTCTACGGTACTGTAGGTTACCAAATTGAGAATACTAAATAGAATACAATAATTGACTAATGTCTAACATCCAACTAGCCAATATCAGAAAATGAAATGCACCCACACACGGAAAAGGTTTGAGTGTAAAAGTTTATGTATCATTAAAATACTGACTACTAAACTTTTCCAATGCGTGGCAAACTCACCTCTAATGCTTCCTCTGTGGCCTCGTCCAGCCGGCACTCTTCCAAGGACAATGCCTCTGTCAAAAAGGGAGAGACATCTTTGTCCGGGTCCGAGTCCGTCCAACCCATGGGGGGTACTCGCTCCTCACTGGACGAGCCACAGGCCTGCTCCACAGACGCATACTCTGCACTCTCCTCAGGCTCGTCTGCGGCCAGCGACCACCTGTCATAAAAGGCTCTCCGGTTGGAGGACAGCTTTCTGCGCTCGCCCGATTCCGAGGCCTGTTTCACCAGGCGAGGGGCTGGGCTTTCTTCGTTTTCAAACGAGTCCGACCTCACGATCGAGCCCACGCCGCCACGCCGCGATCTTCTGATCGCTGGCCCAGCGTCCGGGCGAGTGTGTCCTGGGCTGTGAAGATTCTCAGGGGGGACGTCCTCTCTGTCCACCGACATGGTTCGTGTCGGCGTAGGTCTACCAGTCAATCTCGGTGCAGGGACTGGAGGAACAATCACAGCCGGTGTGGCCAGTGGATCTTCTTTGTTGACCTTGGCAGACTTGTCTATTTGTGCGTAGATGTCACTGCCATCAACCGGCTCGAACTCCTCAACTTCAGGGAGCGTCCCACAGGTGTCTACAGCGTCGACAGGTGCACTTATCCTGTAGTAGAGCGCTTCCGCGGGGTTTTCCACCGTGTCACTCAGCTGGTCTGTGAAATTAGGTCCGCTCACGACTGAGCCGCTGGCAATTGAGTCTGTATCACTTTGACTGGGTGACGAGCCAAAGAAGATGCCATCTGAGCCAGCAGTCAGCAGGGCGCTATGAAAAGCAGGAGAGTTCTGGGTGTGGTCACCTGATGATACAAATCTCAGGTCTGGCACCGAGAGACTGCGCCTGTAGTTCAGCTTCTTGCCCTTTTTAGGCGTCTTCTTGGCGGGCTTCTTCAGGTTGGGTAATTTGGTTTTCATGCGGAGGTTCTCGAAGAAAGTCTTCTTCTTGACCTCCATTTTTGAGGCTGTCTAGATGAGCACCCTTCAGATGGGGGGAAAAAGGCAACGGTGAAGGTGAGATCCTATTGATTCTACTGTATATTGAGGCAAAATACAATGCCTTCCCTTGCATAGCTTTTGAAGATTACGTCATTATGGCAGCCAATTCTATGGGATTTAACACACATTTAAGACAAAAGTGTGTAAACAGTAAACATGCACATTGAAGACAAAAGTGAGGACACAAATTGTGATTGGCAAGAATGAGATGACAACGGTCGGACTAGCACTCGAACATGTGCTGCTCCCATGCTTGCGGTTGTGGTTAGGTTAGGGTTCCAATCTTATCTTACAACGATGCAGACACTAGTACGACTTAGTGTTGTATGGGTGCACAAACTCATTATGCCAAGTTTGCCAACAAGTGAAATTGATCACCATTTTTAAAGAGGTGCTACAGTACACACAGAGATCATTCAATATACAGCAACATTGCTCTTTCAAAGGGAGCAATTCACACAAATGTCTTATTTTCAATGAGTTACACCCCCCAAGAAGGAGCCTTGAATTCATGGAGATTGTTTTTGTCGCAATCCTAAAACAATGATTTGAGTCTCTGGTAGGACCTACAGTTACAGTATAGTGAACTACTCCTTTTAACCTATTTAGACCTGAGGACAATTCTACAAATGCCTTCTAAATTATGTCAGTTTTCTGAAAAACCTTCTCTGTCTCAAACTATTTCATGTCAAGGACCCCAAAAATTATGTCAGTTTTCTGAAAAACCTTCTCTGTCTCAAACTATTTCATGTCAAGGACCCCAAAAAATTTATATAATTGGCCGCCGACCCCCAACTGAAAATATGTAGTTCCAGGGATCCCCCTTTCAGGGGCAAAGATTTGAGTTAAAAACATCCGCTCTCAAAGAATATATATTCAAAGATTTGCACCACATTTTCAAAGATTTTTCAAAAAATAGCAGATCTACAAGCTCATAGCACGGCACAGCTTGTAGATCTGATATTCTTCAATTGCTAAAGCATAAACATAATGATTAAAACACCAAAAGGGGTTCCCGTAGAGAATGGGTTAAGCCCATTAAACTAAGCTTAGACAAAATGCATACAATACCTGTGTAGTATAGATTACAGTAGAACTCCTGCCAAAGAGGCCTGCCTAGCTGACAAATACAGTATCGTCCTCGATCTGCAGTTGTTTGACTGAGCTGCTCAAGCGTGACAGCTATGAAGTAAATGAGGAAATGTTCCCTGCAGCAGCTCTAGTGCCATTGAAGAAGAGGCCTGAAAACAACTTTGGTGATGGATGGACTGGAATGTTCAAAACTGGTATGGGTGAAACTGGCCTTACCAGTCCCACCAGGTTGAGTTTCAACTTTCCACTAGGAGAGAGTCAGCCAGGCCCAATTGGGCAATGTGTTTAGCAATGTGTTTAGGACGACGCCCTTAAAAAAGGCTCTCTGGAAAGTTCTATGAAGTATCTAGTAAACAAAGCAGTACATTTAGACAGTGTTTCATAAATTGTCAACTTGCTGCTCCTTCGTTTGTTGTTTGAATATTTTCCAAAGGATCTGCGTTTTAAGCCATTGTTCTGTTTGTCTCTGTTCAACACACGCCAGTTTCATGCCAGTCATATGAATATGAGTTTATTCATTGGCCTAAGTACTTTAAAATCCTTAATGCCACAAATCTAGCCTAACTCAAGCCAAGGACACAACTGTCCTGTTAAGCTGGCGCGGAAACGTTCCAAAATGCTGTTGATGATGGATTCGGCAACATGTATACTCTATGCAGCCTGAAGGCACGTGAAATGCTGGCTATCCGTTTCTCTTATCTGAACCCTGGTCTAGCGTAGAGCACTGCCATTGGCATTCAGTGGCTGCCTCATTAGACCACGGGCTCCCTCTTTCCCCCCCACATGCCTGTTTTGTTTACAGTGGAACATGGTTTAGCATTTTAGTGTTTACAGTGGAACATGGTTTAGCCTAAGCTCATCAAAAGTGAGCAGTTGTGTTTGCAGAGAATAAACTATAGCTTAGTGTTCACACACGTAGCAGATAATACGACAGAAAAAAAACACTGATGTCCAGACTCTCCTTGTCTGTCTGTGCACAACAGAGGAAGACTATTATGTGACAACAGATGTGTCTGAGACTGGACCCAGCCATGTTCAATATTTGCCGATGTCTTAAGGAGCTCAGGCCCACATGAAAGCGGCCCAACTTGGCAGGCAGTTAAAAGGCTGGGATGCGAACCCCCACACACACACACAGGGCACAGGCCCTGTGGCAGGTGGACTGTTGCCCTCCTTCTCTTGCACAACTCAAACAGTCCCAAAACCCTGCTTGGTTACTCTGCTCATGCACACCGAACTGGACCTGTTCCAGCACCACCTAGCACACAGCTGGCTAGTACTAGAGCATGATGCCAGGAACATGCACTGAGGGACTGCTAACCCGACTGATGCACATGCAAGCTATCAGACTGAATGGGCTCGTGAAGGATTGAGATTGTCGACAATTTAATTCAGTGGTTCCCAAAGAGGGGTCCGACGTACCCCCAGGGGTCCTTGAGTGAGTTCAGGGGTCCCCGGCTAAATAATAGTTTGGAACCAAATGGACCCTTATGGGTCTGTAACTCTGAGAGTGTAGAGTTAAATTAACATTGATTTTACGATATAAACTGGGGGTCCCGATAGAGATAGAAATGCCATTAAATGGGAGTCCATAAACGGGTTGAGAATCACTGCTAGAGCCGTAAAAATCTTCTCTTATGGGGGTCCCTGGCCAAACTTTTCAAATTGGGGTCCACAGGGATAATTAGTGTCAATTTGGGGTTTGTTGACATGGAAACGTTTGGGAACCACTGATTTAATTGATCCAAAAAGCCATGTTTGCATTATGCAGTCTTAATGTTTTATATTCTTCCAAATGAGCTATTAAAGTCAAAATGGTTTACCAACCAAGGGGTACAGTAGGACTAAAATGGCTAAATCTGAACAGTCCTATTGTTATTGCTGTTAAACATTGCTGTTAACCTATTAGTTTCAAAATGCAGCAATCACACTACATCACATAAAACAGTGGTTTTAAACCAGGTGGTCCCCTGCAGTTAAATGATGGAGAGTTGATAACCAAATAGACCCTATAGCCAGGGTAACAGACAACTCACACAAATGCAATTGTGTGAGTTCATGTCTGGAGGAAAGAGAAGACAACTCACACAAAAGCTCAGGACAACTCAACTATAGGGTGAATGCGTTCTTAAATTGGACTTAAAACAGCTTTGGTTGGGGATCTAATGTAACCTGGAATATTATTCCAGGCTCTCAACGGTTAAATTATTGTTAAACATCTCGATTAGATGGATTGTTATTGTGATCAACGTTTGCTTGTTATCTCTCCTAAAAACAGCATGGAATTGTGGACAAAAACAGAAGTTTTGAGAGAGACTACCTCATCATTAGCTCCTTAAAAAGGAACTATTAGGTTTTATGTTTACATTTGGACTTTCTCTATTAGGTAGAGAAAGTCCAAATGTAAACATAACACCTAATAGTTCCTTTTTAAGGAGCTACAAGTGGTCCGTGGCTCAAATGCAGAATAAATAGTGGGCCCTGCATGGTGTCAAAACTGTTGAAAAACCACCGACATTAAAACCTTGTCTTTTGTTAATGTGCCAAATTGTTATAGCCTCCATTACTCGTCTCCATGCAGTGACGTTTGTGGGGAGTATTAAACTAGGATGCACAATCCAAAACATTTCGAATGATTGTATAATATACGTTTTTACGATAAACTATAGCTTCATTCGGCTACCATGAACTGTACTTGACTTACCAACTTGGACTTGCCTTCACATTATTTTGTTTACAGAACACTGCAACTTGCCACTTGAATTGAGTTGTCTTCACGTTATTTTACAATGAATGATACATACAGGCTAGCTAAGGTCGGAGCAGGTCGTCAGTCATACAATAGTATTATATCGTTTATTGTTGTATTACATTGCCCCCTTGTGGCTACTTAAACATGCATATTCTCTCTTCCTCAGTCGACTCGACTCTACATGAGTGGTTCCCAAACTTTTTCATGTCAAGGACCCTCTAGCAGTGATTCTCAAGTAAACCTTATTTAATTCTAAGGACTCCCAGTTTGATATGAATTAGGCTAGGCCTACTGTCCACATTTAACGACATTTCTATTTCTGGGACCCCAATTTATAAATTGTATTTATTATTTATAATTGTGACAAATTTAAACTAATTTAACTCTGATTCTGAGAGTGTACAAAATGGAACCAAATTGACGCTGGTTCCAAACTATCATTTAGCTGGGGACCCTGGATGGAACTCCCTCCTCAAGGACCCCTGGGGGTCCCCGGACCCCACTTTGGGAACCACTGTGCTACATTTCCTGACATTATTATGGTTAACCATTTAATACTTAGTTATTAGTTGCCACAACAAATCCTGTCACTCTTTCATAATCATCCAGACTGGTGGCTTGCTCTGTTCTTCACTAAAATAATCTGGTTTAGTTTTGTGAGAGATATAATCTGTGCACAATTCTGATTTTAAAGTAGTGTTCTCAATATATCCCAATAGGCCTACCGGTAGATATGTATAGCGGAGCCTTCTATATGCCAGTGGTTTTCAACCGGTGGTCCGGGGACCGCCAGTGGTCCTTGAGAGGGTTCCAGGTGGTCCCCAGCTAAATGATGGAGTCATGGAGTAGGTAACCAAATGGACCCTTGTAGATCTTTTAACTCTTGAGTTAAAAGATCCATTTGGTACGTGTCCATTTGGTTTTATTTTACACTCTCAAGAGTTACATTACTGTTAAACATCTGCATTACTTAATTTACTTGAAGTCTACACAATTAGATAATGTAGAAAACTTGTTCTTTTGATCAATGTTGGCCAAAGTTTATCAAACATAACAATGGAATGTTGCATGAAAACCTCCCAAAAACACCCCACACAATAGTGGTGGTCTCCCAGGTTGCTCTTAGTCAGGATGGTGGTCCCTGGGCCAAAATCTGTTGAAAACCACTGTTCTATGCGATTGATGAAAGTGGATCACTTTTTGTCCTAATGCTAACATTGATTGATTGATTGAATATTTTATTAGACATCAAAATATATACACAATGCAACAACATAATGTACATGTATTTGTCCAAAAGGATTTCCGAAAAAAGACCTTGCAGCCTTGTTTCCATTCGGGTCCCAATACACTCATACATAATCCCAACATGAATAATAATTTGAAAACCACTGATTACAAGTAATTTACACATGTTAAAGTCTCTACATATAAAAAAAACACGAGAATGCCGTACACATAAAAAACATGAGAACATGTACATGTTTGGTTAGCATGATTCAGAATAGCCTGCTGACAGGTGAATTTTTAGGCCTGTCTTAAATGAAGTCAGTGATTTGTTTGTTTTGAGGGAAGGAGGGAGGGCATTCCATACCTGAAAACAAACAAATCACTGACTTCATTTAAGACAG